>LGRX02035012.1:0-20161 GCA_001247695.2 Cymbomonas tetramitiformis | reverse complement strand
GGGGGGGCTCGTCCGCATCCCTGCTCCATCACGTTCACACCAACATGTTCGCACACGCCGGTAACATGGTCGCAAATGTTGATCCTCATTGCTGCATACGTATTGCAAGCATCTCGCAGCATCAGCACCGCATCAAACAAAGCCGCCCTTAGGTGACGTGCCGCCGGAAGAGGGCCACGTCGAGACTTTACCTGTCAGAATGGCTCGCCATCACGGGCTAATATTGCGGAGGGTTCACGGAGTTCTCCTCAACACCCCGGGGGGTCTCCGTCCTCCCGGCCTCCACGTGCGTATCGGGGGACGCCTCGTCCGCTTAGTGCGCTCAGCGCTTACTGGCTGGCCGCTCCTCTGCAAGCCACAGCAGCCACTCAGCGCTTACTGGCTGGCCGCTGCTCTGCAAGCCACAGCAGCCACTCAGCGCTTACTGGCTGGCCGCTCTCTGCAAGCCACAGCAGCCACTCAGCGCTTACTGGCTGGCCGCTCCTCCAAGCCACAGCAGCCACTCAGCGCTTACTGGCTGGCCGCTCCTCTGCAAGCCACAGCAGCCACTCAGCGCTTACTGGCTGGCCGCTCCTCTGCAAGCCACAGCAGCCACTCAGCGCTTACTGGCTGGCCGCTCCTCTGCGAGCCACAGCAGCCACTCAGCGCTGAATGGCTGGCCGCTCCTCTGCGAGCCACAGCAGCCACTCAGCGCTTACTGGCTGGCCGCTCCTCTGTAAGCCACGCACAGAAGCCGCGAGATAGACGACTGATCCTGTGCTTGCTAGATTGGCCGTGTGACAGGTGATCGCCCCTGTGGACGCCGCGTGGCACTTTCGGGGTGTAAGAGATCTGAGGCGCCTGAATCGTGACTGCTTTTTTTGTGCCGAAGAGGAGCAACAGATGTTGTGGAAGTGGCGAGAGCCGCAAGCGACTGCTGACCGCAGGCCCCAGTTAGATGCTGTGGGGCAACAAAAACGAGCCAGTTCACTCCGCCTCGCACCTCGCTGGAACATCTTCCTCGAGCTACGCGGTCAACCCGCTTTGTAAGGGCCACTCCTCTAGCCAGGTGTAGAAAAGCGAACCCTCGGGTAAGCCTGGCGTGTCACCTCCACAGGTCTTTCTCCGGTCAGGCGTTCGCCAAGGACTGCTCCGTCCCCGAAATATCTACTGGGATAGCTTCAGAAAGAGAAATATGGCACTACGGTTCTAGCTTGCAAGGGCCGAGGTCTGCTTGTGCGAGCCTTAAACTAAGTATGAAATATCGGTCGGCAGCCCGAAGACCTCCGATCGTTCAGATAGGCACAGTCCGCGTGCATATTGCAACGCGCGGCTAGGACCGAAGGACGTCTTGGAACGGCCAATTAAGACCTCGTTCTCTCCGTCTCGTCGATTCCTTCGGAAAGGGACACGAGAGAAGACGAGGCGCTGGACGCATAACAGAATTCGTGATTATAATCCGCGTTCAGGTGGTATTTTCCGCACACTCAACTATGCAGCCATTAAATCAACAGCAAGGAAATATAACTCCACAAACTTGTTTGGGTATAGTGTTGATGATAAGTCGAACAAAAACGTGAAAAAAAATAGCGCATGCTCTGTACATTGTCAATGTGGATGCTGTGGCAAACCGTTCAAAAGAGGGCACTGACCGATATTGTGATGTCTTCCGAGAACGCCACTACACGGAACTCTCCGACAACTGTCGAACTTCACAGACTGGAACGTAACGCTACGTCAATGAAAGATCTGCACGATTCGCTACAAAGCAGCATCCAGATGCTTGATCATCAAACCACACAGACTCGGACGCACACGCCACCCTATGACAATATACTACTATAGCATAAGTGTCAGGTCGTACGACGACTCTCAAGACACGTAAAATAAGCTTGCCACATCACTTCATTAATCTCAGTAAAGCAGCCTGTCGAGCAGCCTGCTGTCATATTTCGAAACCCAATCACCTGACGTGAGGTGGTTGCTTGCCATCTGATAAGTCACATCAAAAGTCATTGACAGCCCAGCCAGATAGGAAACATCGGTTTGTTTAAAAAATATTCGTCTTTCACTTACCCGTGTTAGCTATTTCGTATTGGCTTCCTCCTATAAAGCTATGCTAGAGCTCTATCGTACGTGCGATAAGTGTGACACAGCGACAGGTGTAAGGAGTGCAGCGATGTGCAGCGGCCGGATCGATGGGCGATCGGGAGAGCTTTATTGTTTTGCGACTCGTAGCTCCAGAGTCCAGACAGAGACAACATTTGAAGATGGAAAAAAAAAAATTAACGTTCCCGGAGGCTCTGACTGTGAGGTTTCGATGATTATAGGGGGTACGTAAACGTACAGGTGGGGGAAAAATAAAACTCGTATCCAAGGGAACACATCAATTCCTAGCACACACACACTCAATTGAGCTACATAAAAGAAATATGAGTGCATTGGAGCGTAATGTATGGTTGGTAATTGCATGGCAATTTAATCATTAAGAATTCAGGAATAGCATTTGCTGAAAATGGATGGCACTTTGGAAAGTATGTGTTCTTTTTTATCCCTAGGCATTTTGAAGCATTAGGAGGAAGGTGCTAGATATACAGGGCCGATATATATCTATTTGTCGTTATACCCCAATATAGGGTTTCGATATCAGAACGGTCGGATTGATAAGATAAAAAGAGATAAACATATACCTGACTTTAAGTTCAGGGATTAGGTTTCGGCCTACGAGTGACGGTCACCCAGACTACTCTAGGATGAGGCAGGTGACATATTTTGGGTGTCACTGTGCCAAATCCAGCACACCACCTAGTGTGGGGACCAAACTAGGTAGCCGAAACAGGAAACAAATGCCTACCGAGAGGCAGAAAAGTCAGTGCTAGTGGATCAGGAGGCACTGTGCTCATACTGGCCAGGCCCCCAACCCCGAACAGGCAGTGCAGCAGCCGCGCCACTACCTTCTACTGCCGAATTCTGATACACTGAAAACCCGAAACAGAGCCCATCTTGGGGCAACCTGCACCTACAGCATCTCAAACTGAAGGCAGGTTAATCTCAATCACGTTAGCACTAGCCACTTCCACAGCGCCCGGGAGGGCCGGTACCACTGTCACAGCGCCCAGGAGAGCTGGTACCACTGTCCGTCGAATCATTCGTAGAGCAAATTGAGATAATTGAAGGAGCGCCGATGTCGCCGCAGGCAGTTACACCGGGTGCAATCGGCTCGGTCCTGTGCCGAATTGAGGAAGAAAGTTCATCCCCGTCCCCACCGTCCCAGGTGGGTGGCTCGTAGTTTGGCGATGGCGGAGCACCACCCGGCGAGGGCGGCGCAGTAATAATCGGAGCTGCCTCAGGTGGTTGCGGGGGGCCTGGGAGCCACGTCCACCCGTACCCGTACGTAGTACGGTACCAGCCGTGGTACCAGCCCTCCGGCTGCCAGTAGAGATCCGGCGGGATGGCCGTGGGCGTCAGCTCACCAGCACCACCGACCTCGTCGCCGATGCGCCCTGTCGCCGAAGATGTTGGCGCGGGGCAATCATTTGAAGGCGCGGCAGTTGCACAAATAACAAGCATTAGGCAGACTGCGAGAGACATGAGGGCAGAGTACCCAAAGCCCAACGGCGGTCTGCCGCAGCCAAGAGCCTGCCGCGGCGGCGGATCACCCTCGTCGTCATCCTCGGACTCTCCCTCAGTCACCGAAACTGAATCAACGGGTGCCACGGGCCCCATGCAATGCATCGCGAGAGGCGGGTTAGGGTCAGTGAGTTCAAGCCGCACCGCAAACTTGTCCATGAAGGACGTGTCTGGCTCGTGGGCGTGCAGCGCGCTGACGGGGTACATGCCCTCGTCGGACACCACCGACTGCGGGGCGGTAGGCGGTGCCGGCGGTGGCGGCATGTCCAGAGCGTTGCCCGGGTTCTTGTCGTGGACTTGGAAGGTGTTGACGTGCATGGCACCACCAACCGCGCAGACCCCGAGGCGGGTGTCAGCGGGTTGGCAGCACTCCAGATACTCGTCGATGGCGTGAGTCTCAACGGTGTCGTCCACACAGAAGGAGGCGGCAGAGAGATCCTCGAGCATCACGGGCTTGCCGCCCGCCAAGAAGCATAGCGCGTCGAAACGGTCGGTGTCGTTGTTGTCGATGGCGTGCTGGAAGGCAGCGGCGTAGAAGTCGCCCTCCACCTCCTGAACCGCGAAAGAATGCGCCCCAGCAGCTGTCTTCTCCGCACGCGGACCGCCGTGCGGGCAGTCGCGGTGCCAATGCCTAGCTTGTGCTGACGTACACGTCGAGTGCTGGCAAAGCGGGATCGCCTGTCCAGTCCCACGATGAAACGCGACAAGCTTCGAATTCCCCTGCGAATAATTCCCCTCCGGGAGCGGAGAGGCTGCGAAGCGGTACTTCAACCCTGTGCGTGGGTTGTGAGGCTTCTCCGCGCGGGGAGTGAAGCCTTTCCCGTTGACCTTGTCGGAGAGAACGCGCACCTCCTTGCGTAACGCGAGGAGGATCTCCATCACGTCGGCGTCCGCGGAAGTGTGTCCGCTCGGCGGGTCGCCAAACCTCGCAGGCAACATGTGGCTGCCAACCGCAGCCGACTTCGGCGAAGCCGTGCCAGCCCGCACGTGAGCCGCATGACACTCGCGGGCCCACTGCTGAACGGTCAACAGGGACACCGCCGCCCGCTGGTCGTGCAGCAGGAGCCTCGACACCACAGGCCTGTAGTAGTCGGCGTCCATGGCCTGAATGAACTGCCCTTTGACGTCGTCCTCGTCCAGGGTGTTCTTGCGCTTCGCGGCGGCGAGCGCGGCGTTGAAGTCCATGATCGAGTCGTTGGGGTCCATGCCGTAGCCCAGTTCAACTGCCAGCAAGTCCGACGTCCCCTGAAAGGGTGCGTCGGCATGAAGCAGTTTACGTGCAAACTCGAGCAGAACACGTTTCCCATCCGCGGGAAACGTCTGAGCAGAGCTCTCCAACCAGTCCGAAGCCGGACTGGAAGGATGCACGAGGAGCTCAAGGGTGGAGAAGAGGAGCTGATTGCTCTCCTCCCGCACCGTGATGCCGGCGTCGTCGAGTATAAAGAGGTCGCCCAGCTGCTCGTCCTCGGCCACGAAAGCCTCGCGAAGAGCAGCCACCATGCGGGTAAAGATGACGTGCACGTTCTTCTCGTTGCCATGGAAGCGCTCGTCCTTCAAGCCGAAGCACTTCTTGGCGACAAATTTGGCGGCCTTCTCGTCGTGCCTGGTGCGGATCAGAGTACGGACAGCTGCCACGAATGCCGCAGGTGGTCCAGACGCTGGAGGGACGGTCGCCGTCGGAGTCCCTGGAGTGGCCGCATGTCGGGCAGCAGCTTGGTCGAAAATAGTCGCTAGGTTCCTCCTCCGCAGAGGAGCGCTCGAAGTAGATCTGGTGGCAACCATGATGAAATGACAGTAGGGGTGGAGCAAGCGGGTGTGATCGGGAAGCGGTCGCGGTGGTGGCGGCCAAGAGGTGGTGGTCGTCGAGAGCGTAAACTTGCGGATAAGGACGAAGAACTCGATGAAGTCGTGTGGACTTAAAGGATTCCCGGGTACCGCAAACGGTGTGATATCGACCAGAAGTACGGCAAAATCCAGCCAACGTAAAATCAACTCGGAAAACGCCCAAGTGCACCGTCCGCGAAGCCGCTCAATCAACCAAGCTGCCTAGGCCATACCACTGAACCGCGTGTGCCTCCCTAGCGACCGCTCACTCCATCCCAAGCGTCAGCGTTTAGCCACTCATAGTAGAAGCAGTGTAAAAGCGATGGTGCGAACCAAAACCTGCTAGATATACAGGGCCGATATATATCTATTTGTCGTTATACCCCAATATAGGGTTTCGATATCAGAACGGTCGGATTGATAAGATAAAAAGAGATAAACATATACCTGACTTTAAGTTCAGGGATTAGGTTTCGGCCTACGAGTGACGGTCACCCAGACTACTCTAGGATGAGGCAGGTGACATATTTTGGGTGTCACTGTGCCAAATCCAGCAGAAGGTGTTATCAATCTAGAAAATTATGAGGGAACTGAATAATAAACTGAATAATAATTAAGTGAATAATAATTAAGCCTAAGGACATATTATTTCCCTATATATGATTTGTGTATACTTATGTAAGGAACATATGAGAAAATAGATGCATAAAGAAAGCATTTGAATATACTTGGCGTGCATCGAAACTAAACTAAGAATTTAGGAAAGCTACCAAGAAATGGTTCGTAAGGTGAATCTTGCATATGAGGTTGAAATCACATTTGTAATGAAAGCGTGTTTATGTCTGTACATTTTAATAAATGTGTGGTATCTACGCAAATTTTGTGGTCCTTACGTTAGTTACTATTAGGCAATGTCACTACTAGTGAAGGAAGGTGCTATCAGTCTTTAAATTCTTCACATCCAAAGGAATCTGAATCACTATATTTCTCTACCTCGTCCTTATTCACACGGTTACCATTAGCGTTCATCTTGCAGCCCGTATTGTTTTGGGTAGGTCGGCGTCTCCTCTTCTGCCGCACCGGTTGGTTTGTTTGTTCATCAATCACTGCTGGAATCTGTATAGGCAGCCCTGACTGGGAGTCCCGGTGCAGGCCCCTATGACAGACCCCTAGGACCAACACTGGACTGCTGACTGATCTATAGGTTCGTGCTGTGACACACGCTGTGTCACAGGTAGGCTAGTTTCCGAGACCGTTGCGAGACCGTTCCGGATATATCTAGCTTAGGGTTTATTTATCTTGACACAGTTTATCCACAGAGTTCGGGACCCTCTGATATCTAGTGAACTAGGATATTCCGGTAGGTCGTGACCCCATCCACGCTTTATTCCACTTGCTAGTTTGGCCATGATTGGCTAAACGGCCGCTCGGAGAGGTGGTGCGCGTTTGCGCGTTTGGGCATCAGTGGAGATTATGAGATGAGCGGCTTGCGGTGAGCGGCTTTGAGCCGCAGCTATGGGGTGCCGGCTTGGATTGGGTTTCGTCGTCGCAATGTCCATTTGCGGTTTTCTGCACGCTCTGATCCCGCCTGCTACCGTATTTTGGGCTGGTGACCTTGGCACCTTTGACTTCGACGACATCTTCCTTCGCCCCTCGCTAGCATGGCTCGACCGCTCGTTCCGTATCTGTGACGTCGCATTTTCTCCGCGGCCCTACCCAAGCGTGCTGCAGCGTACCGCCTCCCCTCAGGCCTTTCTAGAGATGGGAGTCACAACGAGATCCAAGAAGTCCCTCACGAGGGACAGTGACATCGACGCCTCTTTGAGGTTAATCGACGGGGTGCGGAACACACCGACGGCGGCTACGCCTTTTGTTCCTACCCCCAACCCTGCATCGAACGTAGACGAGGACGTGGCCGTCAGACGTTACCTGCAGGAGCAGTCCAAGCTCGTCGACGAGATCTACAAAGCGCGTCTCCATCGGGCTTGGGCCAAGCAAGAGTATCCGTGAGGATATTCTTGGTGACAAGAAACATCATTTTCGCGGTACGGACGACGCTGGCCTTCTGTCCGACCTGGTGGTGCAGCTGCGTACGGAGTTTCAGTCGGCCGGGCTGGAGCTGTGTGCCTTTGACCTCGACGACCCTCTGGCTCCAGTGGTCGGCCGGGTGAATGGCCTCTTGTACGACGTTCTGGCTCTCGTGGTGGGGAAGCACAGCAACGCCTACGTCTGGCTCACTGGTACGGATTCTTCGACTGACCGAGATGGACGGCGAGCTCTCATCGACGTTATCAAGGGCTGTGTGCCGGTGACACTACGGGAGTCGCAGCAGGAGGAGCACGCCGCGTTACGTTATCCCGCAAACGTTGACCCGCAGCCGATCTTGGCTAAGGAACAGCGTTTGGTGCGGGATAACAGGGCGTCTGACTGGACACCGACGGAGGCTACCAGAAAATTGAGCCTCTACACCCGCCTCGACCCGACCTTCTACGCTGCGGTGAAGGTCCGCTATCCCATGGCCGCTGACTTGGCTCAGGTGTCACTGGTTTCGCTCCGTGCCATGGTTGTGGAGATTTACCAGGCTTGGGCACAGACGGGCGGGGGGCAGGTGGCTTCGGGCGCGGACGGCGTCTCCGCGCACCTTTCCAGCAGCGAGTACGACGCCCTTCTTCAAAAGATCACGGAGCTCAAGGAGCTCGTGCAGCGGCAACACGGTGAGGCCGCTCCGGTTGTGCGACAACAACGGGAGCGAGTGCAGCAGCGGCAGCAGCAGCAGCGGGGGCAGCAGCCGCGAGGATTCCGTGTGGGGACCCACAAGGCCCCACCGGTGGGATTCGACCGCGACGATCAACGGGCCAAGCCGTTCTGCGGTAGGTGCAAGAAGGCGGGAAAAGGTGAGGCGTATCACTTTTACCGCGACTGCCCGTTGGGCGGGCGCCAACACCCGCCCACTTCTGCCGCGGCATTTTGCATTCCCATCGACGAGGAGGACGCAGAGGGGGTGCACGCGCTCGCCATGTGTGCATTGTTCCAGCAGGCGGCGGATGACGGGGCGGAGTCCTTCGCGCGTGCGGCAGCCGCGTACGGGCCGCCCGCGGTGCTTTGTGCGGGAGCGGTGGGCGGCATTGACGTGTCCGCCTACGGCTTCACCGTGGAGCAGCAGCCGGCTTCCGAGGGAGATGACATTCTCCGCCGGCTCGACGATCTTGCCGCGGAGGTTCACTCCGCGGCCAACCCGCAGGTGCATTACACCCACGCATCTTTCCCGCCTCCTGTCGGCATCGGGCAGGGGGCTTCGGCTCTGGTGTGCGGACCCGCCGCAGCGGTGGCCACACCGGAGGAGCAGGTTCCGGCAGGTGGTGCGGCGGCATCGGCATCCGCCGTGCCGGCCCCTGCTATGCCTGGCTCGCAGGGAGAAGATGTGAAGCCCGCGCCACTTCAATCGGCGCGGGTGACCACCACAGCGGACGCGGACGGTGAGTTCGCTGGGTTCGTTCAGACCGTGAACCACGCCGCCATCGGACAGGTTGATCTCACGGGCTACGACACGGACGATTACGAGGACCTCACCGACGGCAGCTTCGTTGTGAAGCCGCGTGCTTCGACAATCTCGGCGAGTCACTCGTCGACGCCCGCAGCCCGAGCACCTCACTCTGGTGGTGCCCTGGGAGATTGGCATGACGGTGCTCCCCGCGGCCGAGGCTGCGGAAAGCCTCCGTGGGGCTTCCCCGCCCACGCGGGCTTGTGGGGGATGCCCTTCCTTCTTTCCTTCATTCTCTTGATTTCTGTCATGGGAGTGGGAGCTGCCACCTATACGGTGGCCAACGACATCGACCCTGTGCAGGTATCGGGTCGGGCTGCGCCGCGGTGTGTTGTGCAGGGGAGAGGAGGCGCCGCTTGTCACGGTGCCGTGTGCTATTCCGCCTCGTCTCCACCGGCGGGTACAGAGGCGGCAGGGCCTCTATATGGCTCCGGTTCCGTGGCATCCCGGGCCGCCGCCGCCTGCCATGTTATTTGAGGGCGGTCCTCCGTTGTCGCCGGCATCGTCGTCGGATGACGAGGCCCCACCGTCGGGCAGCACTTGGCAGCACCCCGGTGCGGTGCAGCCTCCCGTGATCGACGAATCAGCAAATCCGACTCCGTCAAATTCTCTGGCGAGTGATTTTCCAGTGACCGACACCTTACACTTTGGCCGCCCTGTATTGCTCCGCCGTGCTACGGCGGGCTACTACGGTGATCGATGTGGTGAAGGTGTTCCTCTGAGCTTTGACCCCGAGTAGTTATGCTTCTGGTTCTGGCAGTACACCACTTTCATGGTGGTGTGCTGAGATCTACTTTGACCTCAACACGGTCTTCAATTTGGTTTATGATTTTACTTTGACACCTTTGAACTCTTCAATCTGACTTGCTGGCACAGAGCTTTTCAGTAGGTTAGCAGGACTTGCATTGCCTGTATATTTCTGCTCTTGTGCCGGCTAGGGGGTTTCAATTTGTGTATCAGAATTGCACAGTTGTATTAGCAGTTAGGTTTGTCACCCTAGCTCCTGCCCTGACTTATCTTAACATTCTGACTCTCCTAGCTAGTCACCACCCACAGTGCTGGGGTGGTGTGCTGGAATCTGTATAGGCGGCCCTGACTGGGAGTCCCGGTGCAGGCCCCTATGACAGACCCCTAAGACCAACACTGGACTGCTGACTGATCTATAGGTTCGTGCTGTGACACACGCTGTGTCACAGGTAGGCTAGTTTCCGAGACCGTTGCGAGACCGTTCCGGATATATCTAGCTTAGGGTTTATTTATCTTGACACAGTTTATCCACAGAGTTCGGGACCCTCTGATATCTAGTGAACTAGGATATTCCGGTAATCACTGGTTTGTCATCTTTAACTAATATGGGTGTCAGGGTCATGACCGATGACATATGTGTCATACGTGTCATACCTGTCAGACATGTCATTTCCATACAGGATCATGACCGATGACATATGTGTCATACATGTCATACGTGTCATACCTGTCAGACATGTCATACCATGTCATGTCATGTCATGTCGAGTCGTGTCATATATTATTATGACATTCGTCAGTACGGTCGACTATGATTGTACATGTCGCCAGATGATAAGTCACAGCATCTGTCATTATTCAAGGAAAGACTTGAATGACCCTGTCATCGAGAGTTCGTACGTCGAACTCGAAGATGGCAAAGCAAGATACATCTTGAAGTAACAAACAAGAACCATCTTGGCTTTAAGCATGTGCGGAACACGCATGCGCAGTATGAACGAACTATTCGTTACCACAATACTGGTCGTTCAACCAACGTCTCGGGTTCACAACCCAATGGCGGTACCATCTATGCGATGGGAGACGTATGGTATAGATGAGCGAAGCGTTGGGCTTCAGCAGTATCTTCACACAGCATCTCATCCCGCTATTATCTGACGCCTGTGTTTGCCGTTCTACAACACAGCGCATACTTGTATTTTGTATGATATATTGAGGGCTTACTTATCTAGCCCTAACAGAATGGTATTCTAATTTAGCTCGTCCAGGCACGAACAGCACGAGAACTCAATTGTGTGCAGCGTGTAGATATCATTAATTTGTGTTGACAGGTTGCGGAGCTTAATCACATAAGGCGACGCACTCGCATAAATCGAATATTTGATATATCCGCTGTAATAGCGAAGATAGCGTGCGAGAAAATTGTAGCGTTCGCAGAAGCGCACTCGCAGGAAACAGCTGATCGCATATACTACACGATAAGGTGTGCATATGGCATACATCCGCGCAGCAATAAGATGTACTCACATAAATGGTTCGCAGATGTACATATGTTCGCAGATGCGACGCGGAAGCATAAATCACCAGCGGAATCGTTATCTGCGCGGAAGGTCATCAGCGCAGCATTACAATTTTCGTGATTGCACCAAATTGCTTTTTGTACGGCTTCATACATGTTGACGCGCGATAGACTAATTTGCAGTTGGCAGCATGCGCGATGGTCGCATGTTTTCGCAGAAGTGGATCGCAGCTTACAGCATGCATGTCAATTACATGCACGCGCTTGTATGAATCACATTCAAAAATTGTTCAGAATGATATATAGCATAGTAATCATCGACGGAATTTTGATCCGTACACATGTCAGCGCTCGTATCATGTGCTGATAAATGGCGACGACGATACATGCTTTTCATCAGCAGCGCGCCCTATTGCATAAGTTACTTGCAGCGTGCTACAAAAGATTTCAATTTGCGATGATGATGATGTTAAGATGTTGCTAAGATCAATACATACTCACATCAAAATACTCTGCAAAACAACTAATACTCGCAGGCATATTTTGGATGCATGCATTATTGACATCTGATATTATACTGCAGCACACACCACATATTGATGACTGCATAAATATTCAAGTTGTCAGCATTTCATGCTTATCTCAATATAGTGTGCAAGATGTTTAATTGAACACACACTAACATGCAGCACACATTACATGCAGCATCTGAGTATATACACATTCTATACTGAATGACTGCCACACTGTAAGTTGTGCATGCATCATCATAACAGATGTTATATATGATCCAGCTTGATCACGGTAGCAGCTGGAATAGATGGCATCATATCACAAACATTAGACATGCACAAAAGCATATTTGCTGTGCATGCTAACTATATTCGAACCCATATAGTGAAAGGTGCCTGTTCAGAGATCTTAACACAGTAATTAGCTCGTTATGTCCCGGTGGAGTCCAGATACTCCTCGGACCACATATCGTTCTACTGTGGATCACTGAAAGGATTGCTCACCGGAACTATATGTGAAATAGACCAGCAACTCATTTTTGTAAATGAGATTATCTTGGAATTACAATAACCTCTAAACTAATATATCATGCTAGATCTATTCAGTGCATGGTATACTGATTATCCTGCATGATAAACTGTCTGGAAATATTGTAATGTCCAGAACTTATCTTCCTGTAAGTGTGTAAAAGTGAGCACACACACACACTGGCAAAAAGTACTAATCAATAAGTACTATACATGCACACACACTGCATTACTGTATGTATTGATATTCACCGATTCGTAGTGAATTGACCAACTTTAATATCTATCATGAATATGATAATGTAGATAACACTTCACAAACACATGTGCGTGTGAAGTGTCAGTGATGGCGATAGATATGGGAACAGATAATCCAACATGCTGAAGGGCTGGATGGAGTTATCTCCAGACCCGAAGGCAATATACTGTGCCCATGCAACAGCTGGCAACTGTTGGGCGCAGTCCATTCGTCATTCCACATATCATCGCTGGAGCAACAACAACAAGTACATTGCATAATGACAATTGATACAGATTTGATCAGTTCAAAATGCATGTAACTCTTTCAGAGCAGTAACTATATTGACATCTGATAGAAGTTGTTGAGGACAAGCACACACATACAAATGTGTTGTGTCAAACTGCTTTGATTATATCAAGCAATGTCCTGATATGTTTAAAATAAGAGATATCATTTTGATAAATCTTAGAGCACAGACCTATGCTCAAAACATATCATAGATTGATAAATATCACTAAAGTGGATAATCCGCTTAAGTTGATAACTCTATATATCATCAGAAAGTACATTTACTGCCATGGGTTTAAATCAGTAAAACCCAGAAATGTGATCAACCTCAGATGTTGATATACAGCATAATTCACTTTTATGCCATGAAATTTGTCATGTGCAAAGGTAAAGTGATTTGCAGTGCTTCTGTACTTTGCATTCCACACACACACAGAGATATGTATATATATATATATATAGCCAAAAACGGCCAAAATGGGTAAAATCCGTTTGCGATAGATTTGAAAATGGAAAATCGGACCCTATTTTATTTGATAATATGATTTTATACCTATTGAGGTATGAGAAAATCATAATGACACATGTCATATCTCGTGTAACACCCTAGATAATAGATGTGGAATATGTGGGGGTTACATATTGGCTGTTACACTAAATCGGTCAAAATGCTGTACGTGTAATATGTTTTGAAATTTTCGGATTGATTTTTTTGCTGAAATGAATATTTAGCTATCAAATAACAATCCCTGATTTATGCAGCATGTGTAACATCCTGTAACACCCTAAAAATTGAATGTGTGTGTCAGGGGTGTAACATACCTCCTGAAAACCACGTAACATTCAGTATGGTATTAAATGCAGTTTTGCTCAAAAACGGTTGCAAAATATTTATACTGCTTTATTTTTACCTATTTTAGGGTTACTGATACCATGTAACACCCTAATCACATTATTGGGAATATGGGCCACTGTAACCTGACATGCCCTAAAATGTCACTAAATATTCGATAAACTTCGTGTTTGGCATAAATATATCATGTTGTAGTCAACACAAACATGATAATATTTCGGGCAACAACCCAAGAACTGTTGGGCAACAACCCTAAAACTGTATAAGCTGCTTCCTATAAGGATTGCAAGCTATAAGCTATAAGCTGTAAGCTATACGCTATGAAATATATAAGCAACTGACTGCCTATATGTTCACACTTCCTCAAGAGGGGAAGAAGGTGGATAGGATTGCACACATATCCATTTTATATTCTGATCTGGTGATTTCTGATGGATTGCTTTTGATAAAATCACTGCATCCACAAGTAACGTTGAAATCTGTACAACGTTAAATCCACCATCACTAATAAAGTGTAAACAAATTCGCCCTCGAGCTCGCCTCCGCTTCAACGATATGGAGATTATTGTTTTTGGTGGTGTATTTCTTTGAGTGGACTCGAGAATAATCCTCGTACTGCTCGGTGTGAATAGCATGCAATGTATCCACAAGTTCAGTGAAGTACTTGAGCATCTTTGGGAAATATTCTTCTTTCAAGAATTCTGCTTCATAAATATTCCGCTGAAGCGTGTCGAGTCGCTCGTTGTCTTGCGTGATAATCATGTACTTTGTATCGATATAGCTCTGAAGATTTCTTCACGGCGGAATTCCCGGTTCGGGATGAAAGGCGATAAAGTAAAGCAGTCAGAGGCAGCAATGTACATATCGGGCACTACACCCCTGGGTCTCTTTTTTATGGGTTGCGCGCCAGGGCAAATGAATTTATCCATTGCCAGCATAATGCCTAAGAAGCGAGGATGCTCTGCTCTGTCCTCCGGGGCGATATCGATATACGTCTTGAACCATCGTTCAACATCGGTCATCTCGGTGCCAGCGTCAGGTTCAGGGATTTCAGGGTGACCAAATGACAATACTTTGTCGATGATGACTCCCGCAGAGAGGTGATTAGGTACTGAAAAGAACGAATGAATTCGAAAGGCTGAATTAGAAAAGATACGCAGAAGATAAATAAGGCCTGAATTAGAAGGAGAAGGAAAACGAAGGGAAGAATGAGAGAAAATGCTGACCATTTTTTCCTTTCAGGGGCTCTACGTTTGTCTTCGGCAGAGTTTGAGCGAAGTCCACGAACGGACAGCATCCTAGAGCCTCTTGATCGGCGACCACGAGTGCAAAAGGTTCGAAACCCCCGTCCTCTGCCGGGTCCCCTTTGCGGAACATGTCATGAATCACAAGCATCGACTCGCCGACAAGACTGTCATTGGGCCTTGGAGTCTTGAGGAGTGGGTACTTGCGATTTTTTGGGATGATGCTGATGCTCCACCATCCCAAACAATATGCACCCCATGTTGGCGAATTCATATCTGCAAGGACTGGAGCCCTGTACGTGTCATTATCACAAAGCCGCCGGGCAAAGGAAGTCTCGACATCCGAATCCGCATTTCCTTCGGAAGAACTCATAACCCTGTATGTCACCATGCACAAAACATAAATTAAGAAACGTAAATCATGAATGATATAAATATAACACGGCCCTGCTAAAGCCGCCCTGGAGGTTTAGCAGACTAACATGTTCAAGGTTTGATATGAAATAATATCATATCATATTGAGGAAATGAGCAACAAAAAAATATCAATATACAACATCATATCATATCTTTAGTATATTCATCTCTAAGCAATGGAATTATGTATACCAAACTTTGGCCCGAGATTTTCCCGGTTACCGCAGAAGGGGTTTAACACACTATTCGATGAAAATGATATTCTCATGTGAAAATGATATTGCCTTATTTACCTCATGATAGGATTAAAAAGCCGCATTTTATCAGTCAAGAACATGCAAGTGCAGGTTGTGCATTAGATTTGATGGTTTTTATGGTACAAAATTGAGGTCAAATGCACTTTTTCGAAATCTAGGAGGAGTGAAAACACAAAGAACTTTTGACTCGGAATCTATATACACGTTATACACATATTATTTACATGTTTTTTTCCGTCTTACTTTACGCGTCCACTTCAGGTGCTACCGCTACCGCTACGCAATTATCAAAAGCTTCGTCTTCATCGGAATCATCCGATTCATTCAAGTCACCTAGGTCCTTGCGCGTGCGTTTGGATTGTTGTGCAAGCAAAGCGACGACTATCTGCGCGTATTGCTCGTTCGGTATACTCCGTGCGGGGTCATTCGCATCCACATTCCATGCCAGCACTATTTCATTCTTATCGAAAGTCTCGGTAGACGGTCGGTGCCCCGGTGGCGCTGCGAAAGCTCCTGGGTGACTCGCAAGCTGCTTGCCGAGGTGCTTCTTCTTGGTGTCGGTGTGCTTTTGGGTTGGAAATAGCGATATAGCAGCTGTTGAGTTGACGGATAGCGCGCCTCCACCTTCACCAAGTACAACGGATCCGACCATTCGCTTCGCTTCAGTTGTACGCGGAAAGCGAACTTGTCGTTTTCTGATTCCACCGCGAGAGCCACTGCAAAGCTGCCGACTGTCATCTGGCCGTAGGTGACCTCCCACTGGGCGTTGTCCACGTACTGCTCTGCTCGCTTTTGGGCTCGACCTTGGTGTTTCCGTTTACCGTTGTACACTTCTATCGGCGCTCGATCAATTCGGCGTTGGATGCGCACCGGTATAGCGGGGACGGCGGCAGCCCCGGCAGCTTCTATCGCCAACGCGGGCGCCTCTATCAGTCGAACCAAGGTGGCATTGCGCTCGATGGCGATTTTCTCGGGATGTTGGAAGGGTATCGCGGGCGCTTGACATTCTCCACCAGCAGTTAGGTGGCGTTGTTTCTCGATGACATCCTCGCGCCAAAACTTTTCGTGCACCTCCGTGAGCTTTGTGCCCAAAATGTCCTTCAACGCCTGTAAGGTATGCTCAAGCTTTTCGATGCCTTCTTCGGTAAAAGGAATCGGCTTGATGTATCCAGCCCCCGCGACAGGGGGTGTAGAAACAAGCTTTGGCAATGGAGTCTCGGGTAACCATTTGGGTGAAATGGATTACTGTTTGTACTGCATGCCCACTTCGCCGTGCTCGTTCTTCTTGAACTTGAAAGCCTGCTGTGCCAAAATATTGTGGCAATCGAAGACGTGACCATCAAACCAAGAGCTGAAGTCGAAGATCTTCTCGGTGTGCTCGCATATTACACCATCCGTAAAGCATTCTTGTGCGACCTCTATCATCTTGTCGAGCGTCCAAGCTTGCTTGCGTCGTAGACGCACGCTCGCACGGAGAAGCGTGAAAACATCTGGTCAATGTTCTCGTGCGTATGTCCCACCAACAGAAAGTTGAGTTTCACCTTGCGAAAGACGTCCGTGTGCACTAGCCAAGCTGCGTATGCCAACATCAACTTGCTCTTGTTGGTGCTCACATTGTCAAGCTGTACATACAATACTTCCGGTATCGGGTATGAATTTTCCCCGTCCCCGTTGCGTCGATGCTCTTGAATGCGGAGGATATCCCGGTGCAAAACATTGACAAGGAAGTTCGCATCGTCCTTGAAGTTGGCGTAGTTGAAATCCATGAAGCGGCCCACGTTCTCGATCATGCTCCCCATGTTGTGCACGTCAAGGAAGTCCTTAGAGTCCAGATGTTTTGGGATACGTCGAAAGTGTGGCAGTCGGGTGGTCCACTGCGTCATGCCATCGATGATCACCGAGGCATACTTATGCCAAGTTTTGTTCATGGCAATGCTCTTGGTCATATTCGCTTTACGACCATGTTTGTAGAACTTCTGGCGCTCCGCTCGTGCGATTGCCAGATGTTTGTTGAGAGGCCCGTTGTATTGCGCTGTGCATGATACACAAATTCGGGTCAGTGAACAAATTGCATAAGCATATAAACACATCACAAAGCTATTCATGAATATTCACCTTTTTGAGATTTGGTTAAGCCTTCCTTCAATAACTTGAAGGACGCGCAAACATCGCAGTGAGAAAATCGGTTCACCGATGGAATCTTGAGCCACTTGCTGCAATCTTCTTCAAATATTTTGTACCAGTAACTGAGAGAGAGCTTTTTGCTCTCCTCATTCTCACGCAATCCCTCGATGTACTCGTCCCACAGCTCTTCGATGGTCAATCCATCCGAAAGGTGCTTCTCGGGTTTGTCAGGTTGGGGTTGTCCGTATTCGTCGGCGTATTTCTCGAGCCATGCGACGACCGACTCGCGTTTCAGGGAAATCTTGCGGTTGTCCTCCTCGTACGTCAATCCATGAACAAACGTGTGTCGGCCCTCGAGCACGCGTGTCCGAAAGTCGTGAAGATACCCGTAGCTGATGCCGTAAGCCATATAGTAGAACTTAAAGCACACCTGTTACAAAACAAAAGACACCGTCACTCAAAAATTATTAACAAATTATCCAAGGAAACGCATAAGGGTTTTTATAGGTTGGCTGGATCTAAGACGCTTGGGAGACAACCCCAGCATTGCACGTCTGCAGGCGGGACGGCCGTCGCGTGCTCGTCAGCACTCTCCGCCACGCCTTAAATCTGCGCAACCTACACCCTTAGTGGGAATCGAACCCACGAGTGCGAGGTTCATAGCCTAGCGCCGTACCAACTCGACCAACGTCGCGAATGTACTTCATGAAATTTATTTAGAAAATTATGATACAATATTCCACATTCCTGTGATGAACAAGATTACACAATCTATCACAAGGTCCAAGAAAAAATTCGCTTTTGACGTGGCTCCTCGTAGGAAAAGGCCAAGACCAGCAAGGGACAATGAAATCAACTGTCTTGATTAGGATTGTCCAAATGCAGATTCTCTGATTAGGATTTGTATAGGTGGCAGATGATGATATGCCAGCCGACATGGGACAGATCGATTAGAGATATGAACTGCGCGCCTTGAAAGTATAAGACTTGAATTCTGCTCATTTGGAGGCTGTTCTAACTTGAAGTAACTATTTGGAGGAGCTGTTGCTCAACCTGTTAAATTACTGGTCAATCTTTCCTGCCATAAAGATATTGCAATTGCTTGAATTGTAGCCTTGTTCAACTGTTTATCTAGAACATTGCAATTTTGTACACTGCAAAATTGCCGAAAACGGACCTGTGCCCCAAGATTGAAGCAGATTAACCTCTGACTGACCCTTGAGCTCCGGCTCGGATACAGTCACGTGCTCAAGAAGTTTTCACTTGGAAGTGGTATTGCTCTGCGCCTTTTTGCCCCCTGACTTTCACCCTGCATGCAGACAGGCGATTTTCCAAAACTGTTATGCTGCAAAATGGTCAGAAAGTGGGAAAAGAAGCCGCCAGCAACTCAAATTTACCGCGTGAAGGCCACCTCTATGAGGTGGATTTCCCCCACATCCTCCTTGCGGGTGTTCTCCGGCCTGCCTGGGGGGGCGTCCCTGACGTCCTCTGCACCCTTGATCATGACAATATCCACGAAGTGTGGTATGTCGTCTGGGGGGTCCTTCGCCCCCGGGTGGTCCCTTCCGTCCCTACGGCACTGACCCCTTTTGAGTATGAAGTCTGGTATCGGGCGCGTGCATCTGTTAGTCCCGTCGAGTCCAGCGTGGTGTGCGATCCAGATCGGACTGGCACCCGTTCGACCCTTCCTGATTGCTTCGTAAAGGGTCCTTGCCACTTCGTTGTGCCTGACTGTGGCCATGTTCATGCTGGTCTCGTCTTTGCATCCCGCCAACCTGTGTGCCGGGGTGTCCCTTTTCCCGCGGAGGGCGCAGTCCGGGTCCGGGTATTTGCCCGGCCATATGAGGTGCTTTCTGGCAGCCGTCATGAGGACCCCAAACCGGCATCTTAGGATCAGGGACCTGAATGTCGGTGGAGTAACCTTCCAGAAGTGATTGGATATTCCTGGTATCGACTTGTCTTGGAGAATTTCCCGCGGGGGCTCCTCCACTCTTCTTCCCATGTGTGCCTCGACCGCGGCAGCGTCGGCGTGGCTTGTGGCGGCCCTGTCTCCGTTTCCCCGGTGCGTGGCCTCCCGGTCCCTGTTCCTCTTTCTTCTTCTTGCTGGGGCTGTCTCCTGGTAGGCGTCTATCGCTTGTTGTGGGACGTCCGTCAGGTTTTGGAGTTCCGACTCTCCCAGGTCCATCCCCATCATCGAGCGGCACAGTCCGTCTATTGGGTCCGCGCATTCTGCCTCCTCTATCGCCTGCATCATCTCCCTGTCTGGCGAGATCATGGCCTCCTCCTCGCCCATGTCTAGAGGCGACCCCCGCGCCTCATCGAATTCCCAGAGTAGGTCCCACTCGTCCTGAGTGGTCACTTGATCCCGCGGGTGTACCTGCTCCTGGTCGCCCGGCTCCCGTCGCATCGGCGGGTCGCCCTGGCTCCAGGGAGCGTGCTGCAATTCCTCCAGGAGCA
>LGRX02035011.1:0-11671 GCA_001247695.2 Cymbomonas tetramitiformis | reverse complement strand
ACCGCAAAAGCGAGATGAATGTGGTGAGTCCCAGGTGCCGTGTGCAAGACACCGCAAAAGCGAGATGAATGTGGTGAGTCCCAGGTGCCGTGTGCAAGACACCGCAAAAGCGAGATGAATGTGGTGAGTCCCAGGTGTCGTGTGTAAGACACCGCAAACGCAGGATGAGTGACATGAGTCCCAGGTGTTGTGTGCAAGACACCACTGCGATGGCCCTTTCGCGAAATCGCACTTTCCATATGGAAGACATGGTAGGTCATCTTTCATCACTTAGAAACCTCATCATGGCTTGCAACCTAGGTGTAAGAAGACTTGTCCCCTTACCAGTCAGTGATGTCCAACGAAGCTCCCGCACGGATCAGCAAGACAGCAACTTCGACGTATTCATACTGTGCACGAACACATATGCAGGCCATATCAAAATAAATACTGCATACAAGAATAGAAACCAGAAAACCCGACATCCCATGAAGAGTGCAGGATGCTGTGCTCCCAAGGTGTGCATCATGGAACCTGCTTTCAAACCCGTTTCTCCTGGAGAGGTCAAATAGGATCTGTGCATGCCCCCACACGAGCCGGAGCACGGGGAACACAGGGAGCACGGGATTCATCTATCTTGACGAGCGCAGCCCGCCCAAAAGCAGGGTATTTGAGAGGGCTTTGTGACTTGACGTGATCGCGGTCAAGTTCAATTATTGAACTAACAGTGGCATCAAGAAGGACGTATGTGCACCTTAGCAGCGTAATGCAAGGGAGTGCGCTGCAACATGTCCTGCGCACGTCAATCAAGCACGAGTGCATATTAGGCAGAATTAGGGTTTATGCTATGGGTGGCCAGCAGTCCCAGTTTCGGGCAACAATTGGGGGATGAGAACGCGTCGAATATTAAGTCGATTCCATCTATTTTCATTACAGTTTCCATAGATAACATGAAATATCATTATGTGATGAATATCCAGAATGCTGTGGCTCGACACTGGATAAGTCCTCACCCTCGCCGGAACCTCATCTTTGCCTGATAGATCGACCAACGTCATCGTAGAGCCCAGATCGACGCCTAATTTTGCAACTGCCGGTGCCTTACGCCACACTTGAGCTTCAAAAAAGTCTGTAATATATCAGTAATATATCTGTAATATATCTGTAATATATGATTACATAACTAGTGCTGTGTGTCTGAGCTGCATGTGCACAGAACTGGTGCAGGAAAGGGGGCTACTGGGGGCGCTAGGGGGTTACTGGGTAAGCATCGCTACAGGGCGCGCGTATAGAGTGTGCGGAGGGCGTGTGCACGATACTGGATCAGGGTGCGTCTTTCTTACTTTGCACGTCAGCACAGTGCACGAAAGACGTGTGCCACGGAACTGGACAGGGCAAGCAGGTATTATCGCTGCGGTGACCGCTCGCACAGCGCGAGGAGGGAGTGTGCAGATGGCGGGAAAGAAGAAGAGCGCGTTGTCGCTCAAGTGGGCGCCTGCACAGTGCGCGGGGGACGTGTGCAGAAGGGTGCAGAAGGGTGCATATTCCTGGACGATGTGGGCGTCCACACAGTGTACAGTGCGCAGAGACAGTATACAGTGAGCAGGTTGGCGGAAAGGCGCGTCATTTCACACGTGAGTGTCTGCACAGTGCGCGGGGGAGGTGTGCAGAGAGGTGGATGTTAGATTAGTGTGGCATTGCGATTGTAAGTGTCTGCACATGACCAGAAGGACGCGTTCAGATAGCTAGAATGCGAAGTGGTTGTTCAAGAAGGCTGAAAAATTAAAGGGGAGGTGTTTGTCAGCGTTGATACGGTTGCAAACGCAGAAGTTGAGAGAGCGCAATGTGCTGGACAGTGGAGCTGGCAGGATGTCCAAAATGACTGGTACGAACGAACGTGCAGAAATGTCGAGCGAAAAGCCGAGTCGAAAGTGTTGCCGACAAGTCAGCACGTAGCGTAGGGTAGGTATCCACAACACGGCTAACCTTGGCATTGCAGTCTGCACCGGAAGCGAGCAATAGTCGAACGATTTTGATTCCAACTTCCTGGTGAACAGGCCAAGGCGGAGATTCTCAGTTTCCAAAGGTGCCTATTTTGCATTTCAAGTGGAAATTGAACGGGTTGAATTTGGTCGGCTTGGCACTCACGAAGGTTACAGCGTCATGGAGAGGAGTGGATTTGTTATATCCCGTCACGTTGACGTCGACATGGCGTTGCAAAAGCAGTTGTACAGTTTCTGTTCGCCCTTTTTGAACCTGTGTCAAGTCGGTTGCGTCAAGCCGGCGACGTTGATTTTATTGTCAAAGGATATAGACAACTCAAGGGGATGTAAACCAACATTACCGCGCAGTGCAAAGGCGTGTCACCAAGGGAGTTCCGACCCTCACACTTTACGGATGAACTCAGGAACCAACGTAGCCTTTCTTCTTCCCCGTTCTGAACGTGAAACCGGTTCACAAAATAAAATTAAAGGCTCCCTTGGATCTTCATAACGAATTCAGCAAAACAAATTCGGGGAGCGCGCGTGCGTTCACCTCGATGAGCTTGAAGATGTGGTCACTCATCAGAAATCTGTATACCGATAAGGAAAAGGTGTTCCCTCAAGACAGAATGGCCTTCGCTTTTCCACGTTTCAAAGAATCACTTCAAAACGACCTTGACTGCCGGTCATATTCTTGGCGGAAACATTTAAGCAGCTAGTTTACAATAGATACTCCTCGCGACGTCCAAGTTTGCAATGTCCGCCGGTGAGAACCTCCACTTCGACTTGTGCCCGTGCGTGCAGATCGAACTATGAACTTACAAGTAAAACAGCGAGTGTCTGGAAGTTCTGATACCAAATGTTTTGCTCACCATCGAGACTCTGTCCAAAAAGATCTGTTCGAAGCGACAAAAATCTATACCCATAAACGATGAACCACTTATGGTTCACACGACCTTTTCGCCTTCAGGTCGAGGTGGTTAGGTGAAGGTCATAGTTGGTACTAGTGCAACTCAAAACGTCGCGAGGAGTTTTAATCCCTAGGAATTCCTGATGCCTAAATCGTTACGTGATGAGCTACAGTAAGTCGCGGTCTATAAGAAACGGTACCTACAAGAAACCACCCGCTAGATTTCTCGCCAAAAACTAAGAAACCCATAAGAAACCACCCGCAAGCAATTTCAAACCAGAGATGTGAAAACCCCCCTTATTAAGAAATCGAGGCGCTAGTTTCACCGAACCCTATACTCATATTACACATATCTGTTAAGAAATTGTCGAAATCAAGCAGCACGGAAAAGTATAGTGGTCTTTATCGTGGTTGGCATATCACACATTAGCATCATCACTAAGGCGTGGGGAATATTTAAGGATATAGATAATGCGACTACGATAATAGCGAGAGTTGGGCATATTACTGTACATAATTATATATAGTATCCAGCTTGGTCGTACAGTGCATGTACTATTCAGTTTGGTCTTACAGCACATATACTATCCAGCCTTGACTTACAGTACCCATACATCAAGTTTGGTCGTATAGTGCAGTTGAGTGTCTCATCCTAACATCACTTAGCATAACCATCGCATTCAGCAATGTGAGTTGCATGCATCAACCTACTTTGCCTTCTGCAGTGCTACCAACCAAGATCCATCTGTGGCGTTAGCCATTTCAGCCTCCGGCAGACCGCCAACATACCTATATTCACCGGAGGCAGTGGCTCGCTTCACGGTCGTCCACCCCACAGTAGACATTGAAGCTGACCCCGAACGTCTAATAAGGCCCCTAATGAGAAAATAAAGCACCCTTGCGCCCGTCCTAAGCATCCCGTCCTAAGCGCTCGACGGTCGCGACAGCTCGCGATCCTGAATCTGAACTGCTCGTCGGTTTTCTGAATTACAGAGCTCCGCGATTTAATCGGGCATTTCCAGCATTTTTAATGCCGCGGTAAATTCGGCCGCCATTCGTTTTTCCGTAAAATCTGTCATACTGAGACACATTACGTCTGTATGATCGCGCTTGACACACACTCGTGTTCCCAGCGAGACACTTTACGTCCAGAGAGATTCTTTACGTCTGTTAATGAAGGGAAAGGGAAAGGCGAAGGGTTTAAGATTTAGCGGCAGTAGGAATAGTTTTCAGAAGCATATGAAAAGTATTCTAGTGCTTCTGAAAACTATTCCTACTTCTTCTATATCCTAAACGCTTTGCCTTGCCTTTTACTGCTGCACGCGACCGGCAAGCATCTTTGAAACTTCCGAGTTTCAAAGATGCGTTTTGTATTTTGGGTGCACCCTAAAATTACATGATTCAAATACAGTGTTGAATATTCATTGTAATATGAGTTAGCATGCGAGGTTGCAAAGGCATCGGGACAGAATATACGAAACTGTCCTATGCCTTTGCCTTTGGGTTTGGGTTCGAACGTACCCACACCCAAAGATGGCAAGCAGCCGAGGGCTTCCCGTGCGTCCTAGCGCACGAAACTTGGCACAAATACTGCCAAGGGATATATCTTTAAGTTACCTGAAGCTCAAGGCTTCAAGTTACTTGTGCGCGAAACGCGCAATGTATTTCAAAGGCAGATGTTTTGGGTTTGGGTTTGGGTTCGAACCCAAACGCAAAGATGCCAGACAGCCGAGGGCTTCCCGTGCGCCCTAGAGCACGAAACTTGGCACAAATACTGCCAAGGGATATATCTTTAAGTTACCTGAAGCTCAAGGCTTCAAGTTACTTGTGCGCCCAACGCGCAATTTATTTCTAAGGCAGATGTTTTGGGTTTGGGTTTGGGAACACAAACCCAAACCCAAAGATGCCAAACAGCCGAGGGTTTCCCCTGCGTGTGCATGTGTGTCAATTCATATGAAATATTCCATGGAATACATGTGAATATCCCGCACAAACGGGAAGCGCTCGGCTGTTTTATAATTTTAGGGTGCACCCAAAATACAAAACGCATCTTTGAAACTCGGAAGTTTCAAAGATGCTTGCCGGTCGCGTGCAGCAGTAAAAGGCAAGGCAAAGGGTTTAGGATATAGAAGAAGTAGGAATAGTTTTCAGAAGCACTAGAATACTTTTCATATGCTTCTGAAAACTATTCCTACTGCCGCTAAATCTTAAACCCTTTGCCTTTCCCTTTCCCTTCATTAACAGACGTAAAGAATCTCTCTGGACGTAAAGTGTCTCACTGGTAACACGAGTGTGTGACAAGCGCGATCATACAGACGTAATGTGTCTCAGTATGACAGATTTTACGGGAAAACGAATGGCGGCCGAATTTATCGCGGCATTAAAAATGCTGGAAATGCCCGATTAAATCGCGGAGCTCTGTAATTCAGAAAACCGACGAGCAGGTCAGATTCAGGATCGCGAGCTGTCGCGACCGTCGAGCGCTTAGGACGGGATGCTTAGGACGGGCGCAAGGGTGCTTTGCAATGAGAAACCACGTAGGCTAGGACGAGCCTGAGACAAGTTATAGATATAGGTGCATCACTGGCAATTTGGCATCCAATAAGAAATCGCTACGCTACGTCTGATCTACAATGCATCATTCATTAATACTTAAATAAGAAATCGCACACGCTAGATCAGATCGGGGAACTGGATGATGCACGATTAAGAAATATTTCACGCTACAAGAAGATTTTCGTATGTGCATCGATAAGAAATCGGCATCGCTAAGCCCAAATTTTCGGTCCGTCAGATTAAGCCGCTAGCGCTAGCGAAAATCCGCCGGCTTCTTATAGACCGCGACTTACTGTAGCTCATCAAACACGCTGAGTTTCTCGGCGACAAATAACTGGATGTTATGTTTTAATAATCCTGGAAATGGTCAGGACTCAGGTTCGATATCGCGAGATGACAACCTGGGAATTGTGTCATACCAGGCTGAAATCCAGCGTTTGTAGTATTACCCTTTCGAAAATCGCAGAAAAGCCCCAAAAAATGAAAGCCCCAAGTAAATAATTATTTCATAATCTCCGGATGTTTAGCCAACCACAAAGCAGCGATTAAGAAAAGCGTCGGGGTAGCACACACCTAAAACTTTCAAGTGCATTGCGGAATATCGAAGCATCACATTCCAAGCAGAGTTGAGAGTAGAGAGTTGAGATTGAAAATCCTTTGGAAACACCAACGCACCTCTGCCCCTGCTCTCACCTGCACCTGCAACTCGATTTTCCAGTTCAGCGACGCCGTGCCCAGTGCGGGACACCATAGCTGCTTGAGGCTGCAGGACAGGTTGCTCACAGGGAAGCGAGTGGTTAATGATGTTTTCCCGGTATGCAGCGTATTGACCTGTTCACGAAGCTTTATTCGCACAGAATCTCCGCTTTAAGTAGAGCCTACACCAACCTGAGCCCCGTGACCCCAAGTATGGAGGTGCCAAGTGACAACCCTGCGGTTACCGACTTAGAGGCGCACGCGGCGTCCGCATGGGAGTTTTTCCGATCTATTGGCTCACCCAAGTTTCACGTTGCGGTAGGTATCTGTTCAGCCACGCCAAAATATGGCGACTCAAGCTTGTCGAACGTCACTCAATCGTTCATTTTAACCCGCTCGTCGCTTTCAACTGTTAATGCTCGAACTTTCGAGCATATTCCCCTTCAAAGTAATTGAATTGTTCAAAGTCAGATAGCCATGAAATTTAAGCGCAGTTATGTATGTTTTTGTGGTAGCCTATGGTGGATCAATCTGAGCTTGCCTTCCGTCAACTGTGCCGGGCACACGGTGCGACGGCGGCGTACACTCCAATGCTCCACAGGTTCGTTCCTGCAGTTCGAATGCTTTTAGCGGGCTCAAATTTCGAAATCTCGATGTTCATCTAGACCAGCAAGATCCTATTGAGTTCGACGGAGCCCCGAAAGACTCTCTTTGTCCAACGAAAGGCATGCTCTTCAGAACGTGGAACGTAAACTTCCCACAAAGCAGGAGAATCCTCGCTCCACGTAGAACTGAGCGACGCTCCCCTTATTCTCGTGGTGTCCAGTCGTCTTTTTCTCGAGAACCCGAAGTATCGCGCGGAGCATTTCACCACGTGCCCGGAGGACCGCCCCTTATTCGTTCAGTTCTGCGCGAATGATCCGAAGACCGCCCTTGCCGCCGCTAAACTGGTATCGGCATCCGCCGTCACTTCCCGTTGCTCCATGTTTAGACCTACCAGATACTTGCATTTTTGTTGTGCCTGTCTACTCTCTCGTCTCTAAGCCGAGCGAACGCCGAAACACATTAAAGTGAATCTTCTGACTCAACAAGGCTATTCGCTGACGCGCTCGGAGAAGCTAACGTGCGCGGTGTCTTCGCCTCGAGAAAGCACTCACAGATATTGATTCTTGCTTGCTTCGCTTATGTGGCCGTGTCGCTTGTACAGTATACCTCGGAACGGCCCAGTGATACAGCAGAACAGACCCTGAACTCGTTTCGAATAGCGCCACGTAGCTGAAGTTGTGCATGTGGTGCTACGGTTTAGGTGGAGGATGAGTGCGACGCGATCGATCTGAACCTCGGGTGTCCACAACGCATTGCAAAAAAAGGCAACTATGGCGCGTTTCTTATGGACGACCTCCCCAAGGTCAAGGCGGTGGTGGAGGAGCTCTACCGGGGACTCAAAATACCCGTCACCTGCAAGGTGTGCCCCGGCGGCCGGCTTGCGTAGCCAGTTGGCACCGTGGGACCGGCCTTCTTCGCGCCAGCCACTCGCAGCCGAGGTTGCCGTCAACCTTCCCTTCCTCAAAATTGCTTTTGCCTCACTGTGTATGCCAGCAACTGCCTCCATCTCTGACCCCCATCCGCAGTCGAATCCCCTTTGCCGATTCGCAAGGGGCTTGCGGTTGCCTTCATGCTCAGGGCGCCTATGTTACCTTTCGCAGACGCCCCATTAGATTCCATCCTTCGCGCACTTCCCGCGAGAGCGCGAGCCTCCCCTTCACTTAAATCGGCGTCAAACGGACCTAAGTGAGCGCTGCTTTTGCCTGCAGATCCGTCGCTTTCCGGAAGTTGAGAAGACAATCGCCTATGCGCGAATGCTCGAGAGCGCCGGCTGCAAGCTGCTGTGCATTCACGGGCGTCTGCGTGAGCAAAAGGATGCTTCCAAGGTGCCCACACGGCCGAGGCCGACCCCCGACGGCCGCAATCGGCGCGCGCTTCGGTCACGGAGGACCCCCGACGGCCGCAATCGGCGCGCGCTTCGGTCACGGACGAGCCAATCCCAAGTTCTCCCAGTATCGACTCACTCACCTCCAGGAGGGCTTATGCCGGCGGTGCAGGTCCTGGCGGATTGGAACTACATACGCGCGGTGAAGGCGGCGCTCAAGATACCAGTGCTCGGCAACGGCAACGTGCAGTGCCTCCAGGATGCGCAAGCTCTGATGCACGAGACCGGCGTCGATGGTGTCATGTCTGCGGATCCCCTCCTCTGCAACCCCGCGCTTTTCAGGTCACGTGCTCGCTCCCAGATCCCACGAGGCCGAGACCGCGGGTGACATCTGACTGCTGTCGTGCAGGCCAGAGCTGCAAGGGTCAGGCAGCAGTGAACGAGGATGCAAGGGGAAACATGACAGCTGTCATAGGACTAGAGTCGAGAGTGTCAGATGCACGGGGAAACATGATATCTGTCATAGGACTAAAGCCGAGAGTGTCAGACGCACGGGGGATCATGACAGCTGTCATAGGACTAAAGCCGAGAGTGTCAGACGCACGGGGAATCATGAGTGACATCCGTCATAGGACTAAAGCCGAGAGTGTCAGACGCACGGGGAAACATGACAGCTGTCATAGGACTAAAGCCGAGAGTGTCAGACGCACGGGGAAACATGACAGCTGTCATAGGACTAAAGCCGAGAGTGTCAGAAGGCTGCAAGAAGTGCCCCATAACAGGAGTGACTGATTTTAGATATGGCATGTTGCGGACACTGAACGCTCTTGCGCTATTGCATCAACACACACAGATGTCAGGGACAATAAAAGGACGATTCTCCAGCACCCTAGCATGTTTACCGGCAGTTCTCACGTTACGCGCCCACCAACCGGCAGATGGCAGGATGTGCCGGCGAATGGCTGGTGAGCCTGCCAACTTATCAGCCAGCACTTGAGTCAAAAGCAATGGTACATGCGACATTTTTATTCAGTCATGAAAGGGAGCGCACGCCCCATCAGCGATCGATATGCCACGCCAGCAGACAGGAGCTCATCCACCTCGATCACCGGATGCGCTGGGAGTGTCACTACCCAGTAAGTGCCATGCATGCAATGGAGGGTTGCCCAGATCTTGAGAGAGGGCTGCGGTGGTGAGGAAGGGGGATTCTGACACGCAGTGGTCGCCATCTGTCTGGGGATGCAAACTGCAAAGTGCTCCTCGAGTACTTAGATTACTGCGCAAAATACCCCACTCCCATGCGCATGGTGAAGGGCCACGTGCACCGCATGCTGCGCGGCTGGTTCCAGGTGGCTTCCTGCCTTTAGGTCTTTTGAAGCTTCTCTGCCCCTTGCCTCCTCACCTCTCAACCCACCCGCACCGTCAAAGACCTAGTTTCCCGTCTCTCTGCCCCTTGCCTCCTCACCTCTCAACCCACCCTGCATCTAATGGTTGAGTGCATGGAGGATCGCAGGAGCACCATGACCTGCGTGATCAGTTCAACAAGGAATCGCACACCCTGGCGCAGGTTCGCCAGGTTGCAGCTGAGGTGCGAAGATTTGGCCCCGGGTCTAAGAAGTCCAGTGTGCCGCCTCTTTACTCTAGGACATTTCCATTCGGCGAAAGGCACATGAGGGGTGCATGCATCTCGGCTCAAAGAGGTGCAGCCAGGGTACTTAGATTCAGGTGAAGCTAGTGGTGTGGAGGATGCAGCTTTGGTGAATCTAGTGGTGTGGAGGATGCAGATTCAGTGAATCTAGTGGTGTGGAGGATGCAGCTTCAGTAAATCTAGTGGTGTGGAGCATCCAGCTGTCTGTGGAAGGGAGATGGATTCAGTGGCGACGGCGGGTTGTTCACAACTCAGCTTTCAGAGCGCATTGCTGCCAGCGGACGCGATGAGCCGATTCCGAAGATCACGGAGAGAGCGCAGGCAAGAAAGGAGGCGGAGGTGTGTGCGCTCATTTCTTATTTCCAGTGGAACTCGTATGCCTGCCCCCTGGTGCAGCCTGTGCTGTTGCCGCGACGCCTTCAACTTGGAGAGGCCACCATAACATCTTGCAGCACCTCTGGTGGAGATGCGTTACTTCCTCAATATCTGGGCATTTGAGAGAGTGATGAACACGAGGCCTCCCTCGCCATCTGCAGGCGAGTGCACTGGATGCGTCCCGCCTCGCCGCCTCTAACACAGACGAGATTCTAAAGTGGCAACTCGCTTCTGAGTTGCATCGCAATGGGTTCGCAGCGGGTGTCTAGAGAGTGGTGGAGCGGCGCTTTCTGTGGAGGTGGCAGGAGGCAAGACAGCTGGCGATTGCAGCCGCCATTGCCGAGCAGAAGCGCGAGGACGATGCCATTCAGGTTGGTAGCAGGCCATCCACTTCGTGGAGGGGGCGGGGCCTCTGCCCCGAGGGAGGAGTGCAAAGCTAATACTTTATTCACTTTGGATTGCAACGGAATCTTAGTGGTTTCTGAAATCAGAATCCGTGACTCCTGCTGCAGTAGAGCAGTATGGCGCTTGTAGCTCCGTGACACTGCACAGTAGCACAACTGGCCACGGCCACCCAGCTCTGTTCCTTTTGCTTTGCAACCAGGAACCTCTCGGGTACCTACGGTGCTGCGTGAGGCACACTGCAGCAAATGCTTTGCAATTTTTACCTCACCCGATTCTCACCTTGTATTCAGTAGAGTAGGCAATATGACCACGATGGGGATTAGAGTCTAGTGAGACGACGATTGGGACTTCCAGTACGGATTTCCCACCCCCTCCCGACCCAAGGGACTTCCAAGGAGAAGTCTGCGCCTCCCCCTCCTGCTGTGACTACACAGGAGCAGCTTCTCCCGGAGATCCTGGAGGAGCAATAGCATCGACTTCAGCAGCAGCACTTGTGTTGGTGTCTGTGGAAGAATGGTTCAATCGACTGGTCAGCTCCGGTTGACCGAATATGAACCCATCAGCAGCATCGGTGCCTGAGAGCTCGCTGAAGAGCGCCGTCTTCCCGGAGCTTCAGTGGAGGCTCTGCCGAAGAGCGCCGTCTTCCCGGAGCTTCAGTGGAGGCTCTGCCGAAGAGCGCCGTCTTCCCGGAGCTTCAGTGGAGGCTCTGCTGAAGAGCGCCGTGTTCCCGGAGCTTCAGTGGAGGCTCTGCTGAAGAGCGCCGTCTTCCCGGAGCTTCAGTGGAGGCTCTGCTGAAGAGCGCCGTCTTCCCGGAGCTTCAGTGGAGGCTCTGCTGAAGAGCGCCGTCTTCCCGGATTGTTGAGCTCTGCTCGCGGTGTTGTACGCATTGCTGTGCAACCGGTAGATGATGCTAGAGTTAGCGGGCAGCTGGGATCGGAACTTCTTCTGCTCGCAGAAGCTCCGACGCCCTGCGAGCGAAGCTGTCTTTAATGCAAGACTGTGTCTACAAGGCAGCAGGAGATGTCGTGGCGGACGAGGTGTTAGGCAGTGGTCAGACAAGCAGCATGGAAAGGCGGTTTTGAGAACGACTGCAAAAATCTGTACACCACAATCTCTGAGTACAACGGGGACAGCCGGCCTGGATGCTGGTCAGAGAGGACGCGGGCGAAGGTCTCTACACCACGATCTCT
>LGRX02035009.1:0-16609 GCA_001247695.2 Cymbomonas tetramitiformis | reverse complement strand
GGCGGGGCATGGGGCATACGAGGTTAACCTTGGGGCATGCATCTGGCGGGGCATGGGGCATACAGGGCATTCTTGGGGCATGCATCTGGCTGGGGCATGGGGCACTCTCGGTTAACCTGGGGCATGCATCTGCTTGGGGCATGGGCATACAGGGGCATCAGCACCCAGGCATCATACCCGGGGCATGGGGCATTCAGGGCAACCTTGGGGCATGCATCCCCTGGGGCTTGGGGCATACATTGCAACCTTGGGGCATGCATGTATGTGGGGGATGGGGCATACAGGGCATCCTTGGGGCATGCATCAGCTGGGGCATGGGGCATACAGGGAATCCTTGGGGCATGCATACCCTGGGGCTTGGGGCATACAGGGCAACCTTGGGGCATGCATCCCCTGGGGCTTGGGGCATACAGGGCAACCTTGGGCCATGGGGCATGCTAGGGGCAGGCGGGCACGCACCTGCAGGAGCATGAGCAGCAGAAGCTGGTACATGGGCTGCCCCACCCTGCCGCTTCACTTGTGCTGAAGGGGCACACACAGTAGGTATCAGGCGAAAACCCCTTAGTTGAAGAACTTCTTAGTATCAGAAGAAAACCCCTTGTAGACAGATTGACTTAATGGCTACTGCCCAGTGGTACTAGTCATAGTACCAGAATCGAATCTGGTACTATCACAAGTACCAAAACGCTAGAATTTTTTTTGATGTCCTCCTCCATCCTGATGGTGATATCCATGATATACCATTACCTTAACGACCCAAACTGAGTTGTATTATGCCCCATTGGTCTATTGGTTACGTGTAGTCCTCCCAGTGGATGCATATTGCCAACAAGGTGGAGTTTTGTGTTACACAATGGTGTCTCACTTGTCTTCGAAATCATGGCGCTACTTTCGGATTTCTTTTTGAACAGACTTGGGATTCTATTCAACCCAGCGATGGCTCAAATTGAAGCTGTATAACATGGCCAATGATGGATGTGAGCATGGGGCAGTTGGCATACTGCCCGTCGCTGAAACTGCGACATGCTAAACATCCCATCTCCACCAAATGGTCCAACTCAAGATTCCTTAAGTATGAGGGCTATCGTCGATTTTGGAGCCTAGTCGTGGCACTAAAGCTACGAAATAAGTATATTATAACGTCGGATCGCCTCACCAGCGTTTATGACATCAAAAGTAAACCCATATATCGATTTTTCAAGACCTTTACATGCATGAGAAGTTGCCGTACTTGGACTCTACACATGGAACTTAAGTACGAAACCGCTCCCGATATTACTACAAAAAATGCTGAGAGGCCATTTTATCACACCCTTGGGTGTTATCGAATCCCAATACTGGCGTTAAAGACGTTCAAATGGCACAACGCATGACGACCACTTAGGATACATCCCAATAATGAAATTTGACATCATGCATGCCACCTCGTGGCCACATAGCGTGCCCTTTTAAGTCACCGCGCGCTTGGTACTTGTGACAGTACCAGAAAATTTAATTAATTTTATGGCGTTACACCCCCCAAAAGCACACCGCACATACACATACCTAAAGTTCACGAGAGTACATTTCAGCATCAATAACAATTCAAAAGGGTCCTAAGTGATTTTTCAAAACCTTCATGGGACTCATACACCCCATCTAGTGCCCATAATAAAGCATACATTTTGGTACTTGTGACAGTACCATACCACCGGGCAGTAGCCATTAAAAGAAGACAGCGCAGAAAAACAAAGATGCATACGGTGACTGTGGGAAAGGAAATACCGTTTCTGTCATCGCGTTTCCTTTTTTTTGGGACCGCAGCCGCGCCAGGCTGTTGAGGCGGACCAGCATCTGTGGAAGGAAAGATGCGTTCTTTAAAAGAATAAAAGAAAAAAAGAAGACGATGAGGGAAAGGCAAGTAGAAGCAATATTCTTACCTGCGGCTGGGTGAACCTGCGTGGGAAACAGGGAGTGCCCAGTCATCCGCTCGACGCGGCTAAACCCCTCCTGGTCCAATCTGCTGCCGCGGTGGACCTTGAAGTCACTCCTGGCGAAATGATACTCCAAGGGCACGCGCTCATGGATCGCGTGGGGGGGGTCGGCGTCTTGAACGGTGTACAGCCCCGTATCCGGGTGCCGCGACTTGATCCTGGAAGAAAAGAAACGTACGATGAGGTTGAAGCAAGAAGCTGACGAAAAGTAGGGCAGGCAGGTTAGCATGCGTACCATACAACATGCTTCGTGGTTTGATCACCACGTTTGGCGACGGTGGTGTACTCCACCATGCAGTCGCCGCATGCTGGGAACACGACGGTGTACCAGTTCGGTCCCTCATGTTGCCTGCGACAGCGTTCGATTTCTTTTCGACTCTTCAAGAAGTCGAACTTGCAATCGACGCAGAGGTCGACCAACCAGCAGCCGTCAGCATCTTGTTCATCTCTTCGCGTGCGGTGTAAGACTTTCTGAATATATTTTCCCTCAGCAGCATCTGGGTCAACGCACGCGCCTGGCATTTTTGCGAGAAAGAAGGAAGTAAGAGGTAAAGGTAAAGGTAAAGGGCGGGCGCTGCGAAGGTTAAATTTTGTTAAAGCTTGCAGTGGGGGATACCATGGGGCATGCCCGCCGCAGCGGCGGGCATGCCCCAATCGTACGAACTGTAGCGCAGAGAGTCGAGTTTCAGGGATTTAACAACAAAAGTCGAGGCATCATCGAATCTAGGGAGCGGTCGTTTGGATTTCGCCAGGAATCGCCGGCGACACGAGCGTGGCAACGCTTGTGTCACGCCTTGATGAGGTCAGGTCGCGATTTCAGGTCACCATGACGCGATCGGGCTATGACTTCCTTCCCACCTGGTGTTGGATAGGCTTTATCCGGTTGTATAGGTTGGAAATAACCGTCTAGACCATCTAGCGCTAGATGGTCTAGACGGTTATTTCCAACCTATACAACCGGGGCGCTGGGGGTTCGACTCCCGGTGTCCGCTATGATATTGAGGACGCCCTAGTCGCCATAGCTCTAGTGGTTAGCAATATCACTTCCTCCGTCACATACTTAAAATTAAAATTTCGCGCCTGCGGCGGGCAGTTTTGGAGATTGGCCGTATTGGCCGAAAACGGGCCAGTGGATTTGCCGGGTGCGGCCCGTAAAGAAAAAAGAAAAGCAATACACCCTGCCGCCCTCGCCCTGACTGGACGGCACGACGACGAAGACTTCAAGACCATCTTCAGCGAGCTCCATGACCAACTCTTCGACATGAAGAAGGAGATCAAGGCCCTTCACAACCGTATCGACGACACCAAGGGTTTCACGACCCGCAGCGACAAGAAGAACACCATCGGACGAGGTGGGCATGGTGACGGCAACCGCTTCGTTGCGACGCCACTTCCCGAGCACGGCAACTTCCCGCAGCACTTCCGCGGGAAGCCTTGGAAGAAGGTGGCTTTCCACAAACCCACCGGTAGGCTACGTTCGTTCCGTTGTGCGGGAACCCTACCGATGCTCCGCTACGGCGGAGAAGCATTGGCATCGGGACTGCCCGAACGGCGGTCCACGTGGGCATGTTGGCGCGCACAGCTTCGGCGTTACTACGGACAGCGAGCACGACGTCTTCGCCACGCTGTTCCAGACCGCCATGGAGAGCAACGACCCCACTCGATTCGACGCCGCCGTCTGCTACATTACGGACGGCAAACCGCGGAGCTCTACGACACCGTCTCCGCCTTCTCCTTCGCTGTCGCCGAGGAGCGGGTGCCCGATACCATCGACGAGTATCTGGAGTGCTGCCAGCCCGCTGCCACCCGCTTCGGGGTCTGCGCGGTTGGTGGTGCTATGCACATCAACAACTTCGGGGTCCACGACAAGGTCCATGCCGACGCTCTGGTCATGCCACCGCCGCCAGCGCCACCTACCGCTCCGCAGTCGGTGGTGTCCAACGAGGAGATGTACCCCGTCAGCGCATTGCACGCACACGAGCCGCGCGTGTCCTTCATGGACAAGTTTGCGGTCAATTTGGACCTGACTGGGCCGGAGCCGACCCTTGCGATGCACTGCATGGGGCCCGTTGCGCCCGTGGACTCTGTTTCATTAGTGGCAGCGGAGGACTCCGACGATGACGACGAGGGTCTTCCGCCACCGCGGCAGGCCTTGGGGTGCGGTAGACCGCCGATGGGTTTTGGGTTCTCCGCCCTTACGTCCCTCGCAGTCTGCGTGCTCTTCCTTGTTTGTGCAGCTGCTGTGCCTACCCCAAATCACTCCACGCATGAATCATCAGCAACACCGGAGCACATCGACGACGAGGTCGGTAGTGCTGGCGTGCTATCACCCACGGCCGTCCCGCCGGCGCTCTATTGGCGGGCGGAGGGGTGGTACCCCAACGACCATGGAGATTTTTACATCGGCTCCCTTTGGACGTGGTACCCGGGTCCCTCGCAACCAGGGTAGATATCTTCCGCGGAGGTGACTCGGCCCGCATTGGGAATTTACTTTGGCCACATTTCGGCCCGTCTCGGCCCGAACTCAAAATTGCCCGCCGCAGGCGCAAAATTTTAATTTTAAGTATGACAATTTGTCAAAAATCGATAAAATTTTGGAAATTTATCGATTTTCCCCTCAATGCGACTCGGCCATCCGCAACTTTTCCTTCGGCCCGCCTTCGGCCCGGGCCTCCGTGACACGGCCCCGGGCCGGCCAATCCCAGGAAGATATCTTCCCTGCTCGCAACCGCCCGTAGCGGCTCCGACTCTTCCCGTGCCGCCCTCACCGGGTGGTGCTCCACCGTCGCCGGTGTCAGGGTTATGACCGATGACATACGTGTCATACCTGTCATACCATGTCATGTCATGTCATATATTATTATGACAGTCGGTCATGTCATATATTATTATGACAGTCGACAGTATGGTCGATCATGACTGTACAGGTCGAGTCGCGTCATACATTTATGACAGTCGTCAGTACGGTCGACTATGACATGTACAGTCATACCATTTGTCATTCACTCACCTTGAGTGACACCTGTCATCGAGAGGCCAGGTTGTGGCATCGAGATGACAAAGCAAGATGAAGTCTTGAAGAACCGAAAGTGTTCGGAGAAAACTCATCTTCGCTTCTAGCATGTTCTGAACAAGCATGCGAGTATCATATGGCTTATTCGTTCAGCCGATACTGATTGTTCAACCAATGCCTTGGGTTCACAACCCAATTGTGGTGGCATCTATGAGATGCGGGGCATTGCGTAAAATGAGGTAGCGTTGGGCTACAGCAGTCACTTCTGAAGAAGCACTGCACTCATATCCACACAGACGCTGCGTGAGCTATTAACGTTCCATAATAGCCTCGCTATATATCATATATCATATCGCTTCCAAGCGAACCCTTAAGAGCCGGACTATGCACCACCCACCTCAGACGGGGAGGACGAGGGTGGGCCTTCTTCTTCAATCGAGCGCAAGACCCGACTGGTTGCACACGGTGCAACTGACTACGGCAACATCGGAACTTTCTCAATTTGCTCTACGCATGATTCGTCAGACAGTGGTACCAGCTCTCTTGGGCGTTGTGACAGTGGCACCGGCTCTCCCGGGTACCGGAATATCCTAGTTCACTAGATATCAGAGGGTCCCGAACTGTATGGATAAACTCTCTCTCAAGATAAATAAACCCTAAGCTAGATATACCCGGAACGGTCTCGCAACGGTCTCGGAAACTAGCCTACCTGTGACACAACGTGTGTCACAGTACGAACCTATAGATCAGTCAGCAGTCCAGTGTTGGTCCTAGGGGTCTGTCATAGGGGCCTGCCTGTCAGGGCTGCCTATACAGATTCTAGCACCGGGCACCATCGACGTGGCTAGAGCTGACGGGATTGGATTAGCCTGCCTCTATATCGAGATGTTGTTGGTTCAGGTTGCCCCAAGATGGGCTTGTTTTATGGCTTTGATTGTATCTGTAATCTGCAGTGTGCACCACTAGCTGCTAGTTTCTGGAGTTACCCTGCCAGAAAGGACAGGTCCTCCTGTAGGATGCTTATTTCCACCGAAGCTGAGTAGGTGTTTGTTTCAGTTCCGTGACCACCTAGTTTGCCAGTCACCACCCTAGGTGGTGTGCTGGAAGTGACACCCTGACTGTCATTCCTATAGTTACCGTCACCGGTCCCAGAACCCTAGACCCCGAACATATAACGGGAAGACTTCGTCTTATTCGAGACCCTTACTATTCTGATTATCTGACTCACCGAATATACAGTCCAACTGATATATTCAGCATACCATTTGAGCTTTAACAACAGAAGGCGCGGTCGTTTCAAGATACGGCACACTTTGACAATGAGTACCATACATCACATTTTCACGTGCATATTCGAAACGAGGGTGGCAATCTAATCAAGACCGATCTTTGGATCAACCAAAATGGCAAATGCATTCAAAATTTATGCCACTTTTGATACGATTCGTCAATCTGCAGACTGCAGAAGTGGTATGGTCTGGAAACTCTTTGGTCTGCGTTTCTGGCGAGCCAGTTCACTTTTTGGCCCCGTTCCAAGCAGCACTTCTGCTTCGAATAACCCATTCTCAGAACGATGAAAATTTCAAGGCCTTTGAAACACCTTCATTTTGGCCTCTTACGGACGAGTAGTATCAGAGCCTCCGGACTACCACAGAAAATTAAAAAATCGATAAACCGGGAGAAAATCGCCGCGTCCGGAGGCTCTGACTTGTGGGAGTATCTCTACAGTTACTGTACAGTACAGTAGTCTCAAGTCTAAGAGTCTCAGTCTGCAACTGTTCCATGTTCTACTGCTACTGTTCAACTCACAACTGTCGCTGTCGCTGACGCTGTCTGTCGTGTGCCTGTCGTTCGATTGGACAGAACAGCTCATCTCGACCTCATCTGGTCCTCCTGTCAACTGTTACTGAGAACTGAGCAATTCGCAAGACCTGGAGTTAGACTATACAAGTAGAACGGAGCGAGAAAACGTCGCCCATAGCGATAGAAGAAAGTATATAGGTGAGTAGGTACGCCCTGAACGGGACGTGATAACCTACCTTGGCAAACTAGGAGAAAGCTATCTCTCAGAAGGTGGGTTAGTAAGCGTTATTTTCCACTGTAAACTTCTCAAACCGAGCAAGTATGTGTGGCATCTTTGCTTACATAAATTATGGTGTTCCAAGAGAGCGCAAATTCATTATTAAGGCATTGATTAAAGGTTTACGGAGGCTAGAATATCGCGGATACGACTCTGCCGGCATATCGATAGATGCCTCGCCTCTCAAATTGCCTCAGCTGGAGGATGACAAGCAAAGCACCGCAACACCTGTCGTTTTTAAGTCCGAGGGAAAAATTGATAACCTGGAGAAAGTGGTAAGTTTCAACTTGAAGCCACATAATCACGCTTTGTTCTGGTTCTTGCACTGCGTATTCATCTTGCCCCTTCCACGAAGCTGTTCTCTGGCCCACCCTGTCATCAACGATAGCTTGACCATCGGTTGAACTTATTAAAGATAAATTAATTCTACTTTACGCACGGCTGATGAATTTCGTGCCGAGCCTGCAACGTTGAACTTTACGGTCGTTACTTTTGCCGGGTTCATCCACACAAAGCTCCGACCTTTTGCAGCGAAGCAGCCAGTTGCCCAGATCTCTGGGGCCGTGCCAAATCGTGTACTCCCGTGCCCTTGTTCACCACATCACTGGCTACTTTGATCGTTGATAAACATCCCTCTGACACTATCCCTCACTTCCTCTCTTCGTGAACTTGCTTGAGCCACAGATAGCAGAGCAGGCTGCTGCCCAAAACTTGGACGACGCAAGCAACTTCTCAGTGCACTGTGGAATCGGTCACACTCGTTGGGCGACACACGGCCCCCCAGGCATATCCCTTCTGGCCGTTTCACGTGTGCCTCCGCAGTCTCCTTCAACTTGTCCACACTCAAATTCGCGAGAGACCCGCCCAAGAGTTTGGATGTGGAACTTCATAGTGTGTAGGGAGACCGTAGTCTTAGAGGAGCCACGCCAGTCGATCATCTTTTCGTTTGCTTTCAAATTCTCCTACCCATTGTGGCGCACCTATGCTCCTGTAACAACCTCGCTGCACGTGACAAGCCAAGACTTTCACTTAAATCCTCGTTGCATGGGTCGGAAAACTTCAGAGGCCAGGAATAGCCACCCACAACGATCTGGCGAAAAGAATGAGTTTGTTGTCGTACACAATGGAATAATCACCAACTATCTCCCTCTCAAGGAAATGCTCCAAAGGAAGGGCTTCACCTTCGAATCTGACACCGATACTGAAGTGCGTGCTCTTTTAGCTAGCAACCGCAGATCTTGAGTTCTCAAATATTGCTTCTGGACAGTATTGAAACCCGAGCTCAGAAGACGTATTGCTTGCTTGATACCAGTTTGGAAGGGTCACTTGCGGTGATGTCCACAACCAGGAAACCCTGCACTGTCGTAAGAGGAGGGAACGGCGAAGCGCAGGTGATCCCAAAACTTGCTAAATTCTTGTACGACTCGATGAAGGAGAAGGGTAGCAGCCGCGAGTTGACCTTCCGGCAGCTTGTGTGCGAGGTGATGAAACAGCTCGAAGGTGCGCCTTCCACAGGAGAGCAGTTGCGACAGCCGTACTGCCTAAAGCGACCTGTTCCACGCCGAAAGCAAGCTGGTTCTTATGTTGCTTGGAGCAGATCCAAATGCTCCCTAATATCTCCACCGATTTCCCCTTAGACTGTCTAAGATGTGTGTCTCACACTCTCCAGAAAACTCCAGACTCACAGGACTGGGCACTTGAGTAAGCTCTTGCCATCCCTTTCCCCCCTCCGGATGCACGAACATTTCGGGGAAACTCTTGGTTTCCCGGTCGGGAGTCCTTTTACGTCACTACTACGTGTTTTGAACGTGGATGCCAGGAGCGTATGCGCTGCTATTCAAGAGCCCACACTTTCCCGGGGAGCTCATAGCGTGCAAGCGCGGGAGCCCCCTTATTATGGGCATCAAGGAGCCCTCTGACGGGCCACGTCCGTTCAGCGATCCGGAGGAGCCGCAGCCGTTCCCTGCAGCCGGCTTCTTCAAGGAGGTGGCCTCCAAGGGAACCACGCAGGGCCCCATCGAGTTCTACTTCGCAAGTGACTCCTCAGCAATCATTGAGCACACTAAGACGGTGCTCATGCTGGAGGACGACGACGTGGCGCACCTCAGTGACGGTACATATGCAGTTTACCGCCTGCAGGTGGGTGATGCACCTCAGTGACGATACACATGCAGAATCGTGTTGGGGATATCTCCTGTTTATCATCGCCACTGTATTGCTCTGTTCAGGACTGTCTCATACTCACAGTCGACACACAGTGTCTCTCTTGAGAAGGGTGTCCTTCATGACCAGGCAGATGGATGTGCCTGTTACCATCGAATACCAACAAGAAAAACCCGAAAAGTGTTCACGTTGACGTGCTTCTCATCACTGTGTCTGAACTGGGCGGGTTGAAACGTGATTGCTCTCAGTACACCTTGATTTTCCTCTCCGTTTTCCCTTCTACAGCATTTCTTCTTGGTTGACCATCCGAGATGACGGTCGGCTTTGGTAAATGTCACTGAACTGATGCACGAAATGAGAGTAAGTGAGATCACAGGAGGGCCGTCTTCGTTGCTTGCACACACACAATCCACACAGATAATATAGGCACAGGGGAGCTGCACCGACGATGTAGGGACGTAGAGCGTAATGTGCTTGTCATGCTTGACGTTTTACCGACTATTCTCTTGGTGTAATGATAGATGAGGGAAATGTGCCCTTTTGTTCCAGAAGTTACAGGAACGTGCATCACCTGAAATATTGATATGGCACGTTTAGTTTGGGCAAGTGTGCACTAATCTTCGGCGAGAGGAACGTCGTGTTGTGCAGCGTGGCGAGGAGGACAGCGAGGGCTACGTGCGCCAGGAAACTGTGGAGCGCATCTCACAGACGCTAGAGCTGGAGCTTGAACAGATCATGAAAGGGGAGTACGACCACTTCATGCAGAAGGAGATCTACGAGCAGCCCAACTCCATCCAGCAGACAATGCGTGGTCGTATTAAATTTGACGGGCTGAACGAGGATGTAGGCACGCTGGTCGAGCGCAGCCTCCGAGGGGAGATCTCCGACGACGCTCACGGCCGCATAGTGCTCGGAGGTACTTTGTAACTGCTATATCCCTTTTTTGCCATCCCAATTATATCGTCAAGTGGAATATGAAAGTTGGCTGCTTGCTTTTTTCTGGCTGAACCAGATATGAAGCGAGAAGGTGAAATTAGCGCGCCTTTTTTTGTCTCAGCTGCTGGGCCACAGCCGTGTCACTGGCTTGCAACTTCTGGTTCTGTCTCACCGCGCTGCCTTCACGGCGGGGCTCATTTGGAGTGTGGAAGTCCACAGAGCCCCCCAGGAAGTGAGAATGCCTTCACGGAGGGGTGGAGGGTGCTCCTCACAGGTATCCAACAGTATGCCCAGACCATCTGCCGGAGCCGCCGCATAATATTTGTCGCGTGTGGAACCTCCTTTCACGCCGCAGTTGCTTGCCGCCAGGTGTCCCCGCAGCGCGGCCCAGCCCCCTCATCTGCATCCCTTCATCCTGATCCGCGCAGAATATTCCTAGAGAGAGAGCATGCGTTGACGGCCTCTGGGCACTCCTCACACCTTGGAGGAGCTCTTGTTGTGGTTTGTTTGATGTGGTGGTTGGGTCTTCGGGCGCTCCTCACATCTCCAAGTGTGTGTGTATATGCTTATTCATGTATCTTATCATGCTGCTTTGCATTTGGGTTGAGAATATGTATGCGTTTACGGTATCTTGTCACGGCCCCGCCCTGCTCTTGATTTGCTTTTCACATCCACTGGGATGATGGTGGGCTGGCTTTTGTTGGCCGATCTCATGCCGTTCAGTGTATATGCTTATCCTTGCGACTCCTTTGGCACCCCGTAGCCACAGGAGACTGCACTATGTACCCACGCCGGGGATCAAAGGATTCAGCACACACTTCGGGACACTTATCCGGATTCTCCGGAGCTCACAAGTGAAGAATGGGACCCCCTAAGCCTCGCTGAGCCACCCGAGCCCCTCTGCATCCGCACCGCCAGCGCACTGCCGCCTTGTGCCTGAAGCCGGCTCATCCCTGCCCCCCGAGCTGCGCGAGCCATATCTCCACCACCAAGCTCACGCGCAGGACCGCCCCTCTGCTCCCTGAGCCTCACTGGGCCACCTGAGCCCCTCTGCGACTGCCCTGCCGGCGCACTGCTGCTGTGTCTCTGTGCCGGCTCACCTCCGCCAATCGAGCCACCCCTCCACCACCAAGCCCACATCCCTGCCGGGGGACTGTGATCGACAGCCACGTTATGGGGTACTGGCATCTCGTTGTTAACGGTGACGGCCACTGGAGTGCTTTGGATGATGGGATGTGGCTGTCCCTGTGGTACCCTTCTGACGGGTACTGCCTCTTTGAGGGCGTCGGGGATTCGTCTACGGCTCGCTTTTTGGGAGTGTCTTGGATTCGTCTGACGCTAGCTCCCTCTCCGTGTACAGTGCTCATGGTTATTACACATGCCGGGGGACTTGTGTTCTTTGACCTTGATATGAGTACTGGCGGATCGCTGTGAACGGGGACGGCCGCCGGGTGGAAGTGGGTTTTGGGAGGCGGTTATCCCTGTGGTGCCATTCTGGCGGGCACTGCCTCTTGGAGAGCTCGGTAGATTCGTCTGTCGTGCTGCGAGGAGAGGCAGAAGGTGGTGAAGTCCACCTTCTGTGTTTTCCCTTGATTTTTGTGGGGAGCACTTAGGTGCCCGCATGTTTCCTTTTTTTGACATGGGGTGTCCATGCTGTGTGGTGTGACTGCATTCATGGCATAACCATGGACCAACGGGTCCCATCCATCGACCGGGAGCCACTGGGGGGCATGCCAGCAGGGTCCGCTCACTCCGTAACCCACCGACCAGCAGTTGTTTGGCGACGATCGGTCACATCGTATCATCTTTCCATGCTGCTTTGCATTTGGGTTGGGAATATGTATGCGTTTGTGGTATCTTGTCACGGCCCCGCCCTGCTCTTGATTTGCTTCTCACATCCACTGGGATGATGGTGGGCTGGCTTTTGTTGCCGATCTCATGCCGTTCAGTATGCTTATCCTTGCGACTCCTTTGGCACCCCGTAGCCACAGGAGACTGCACTATGTACCGACGCCGGGGATCAAATCTTGCGCATAGTGTGTGTGTATGCGTTTGTGGTATCTTGTCACGGCCCCGCCCTGCTCTTAATTTGCTTCTCACTTCCACTGGGATGATGGTGGGCTGGCTTTTGTTGGCTGATCTCATGCCGTTCAGTGTGTGTGATCGGCTTTTTCACCTGCCGGGGGACTGGTGACCGACAGCCACGTTGTGGGGTACTGGCATCTCGTTGTTAACGGGGACGGCCACTGGAGTGCTTTGGATGATGGGATGTGGCTGTCCCTGTGGTACCCTTCTGACGGGTACTGCCTCTTTGAGGGCGTCGGGGATTCGTCTACGGCTCGCTATTTGGGAGTGTCTTGGATTCGTCTGACGCTTGCTCCCTCTCCGTGTACAGTGCTCATGGTTATTACACATGCCGGGGGACTTGTGTTCTTTGACCCTGATATGAGGTACTGGCGCATCGCTGTGAACGGGGACGGCCGCCGGGTGGAAGTGGGTTTTGGGAGGCGGTTATCCCTGTGGTGCCATTCTGGCGGGCACTGCCTCTTGGAGAGCTCGGTGGATTCGTCTGCCTTTGCTGCAAGGAGAGGCAGAAGGTGGTGAAGTCCACCTTCTGTGTTTTCCCTTGATTTTTGTGGGGAGCACTTAGGTGCCCGCATGTTTTCTTTTTTTGACATGGGGTGTCCATGCTGTGTGGTGTGACTGCATTCATGGCATAACCATGGACCAACGGGTCCCATCCATCGACCGTGAGCCACTAGGGGGCATGCCAGCAGGGTCCGCTCACTCCGTAACCCACCGACCAGCAGTTGTTTGGCAACGATCGGTCACATCGTATCATCTTTCCATGCTGCTTTGCATCTGGGTTGGGAATATGTATGAGTTTAGGGTTTTAGGGTTTAGTGGCATCTTGTCACTGCCCCATTGGTTTGCTTCTCACATCCACTGGGATGATGGTGGGCTGGCTTTTGTTGGCCGATCTCATGCCGTTCAGTGTGCTTATCCTTAGGCCGACTCCTTTAGCATCAGATCTGCACAGAATCTCAGCTGCGCTATGTACCCATAGTAGGGATGAAAGGATTCAGTACACATTTCGGGACTCTTACCTGGTGTGTGTGGCTTATCCTTGGACCGATTCCTTTCGCACCATGTAGCCACAGGCGATGCGTCTCTGCTGCCCGAGTGCAGCAATCTGCGGCTGCCAGGCGATGCCAGACTCTCAGCTGCCCGAGTCGGGTGCTCGTGATGGCGAGTGCAATGGCGGTCTTCTTGAAGATGGAACAGCAATTTTCTTTCGAGGGGGCCCAGTATAGCGGGTTGGGATTTTAATATGAGCTTCACTGAGGTGGAGGATCTCGATGCCCGGGCTTAGACGGCGTGGTAGCCTTCTGAAGGGGGTTGCTAGGGGTTCATTGATTGTGCTGCAGATCTTCGAGGAGCTGGTGGAAATCCCCATCTCTCTGGAGCTGGCCAGTGACCTATTGGACCGCGAGGGGCCCATCTTCAGGGACGATACCGCGGTGTTCATCAGCCAATCAGGAGAAACCGCGGACACCCTGGAGGCACTCAAGTACGCCCGGGCCAACGGCGCCTTCTGTGTGGGCATCACAAACACCGTGGGCAGTGCCATTGCTCGCGCCACGGACTGCGGGTGTCACATCAACGCTGGTGCAGAGATTGGTGTGGCAAGCACGAAGGTGCGGCGGCTCCCCACCTTGGCGAGCAGCCCGGCGCCTCGATCCAAATGCTGGTGGCCCCGTAGCAGATAAGAGGCACGTCACAGCTGGCTGCCGCACTGATTGTTGCGTGAGGCTCCTGATGAGAGGCACGTCACAGCTGGCTGCCGCACTGATTGTTGCGTGAGGCTCCTGATGAGAGGCACGTCACAGCTGGCTGCCGCACTGATTGTTGCGTGAGGCTCCTGATGAGGCACGTCACAGCTGGCTGCTGCACTGATTGTTGCGTGAGGCTCCTGATGAGAGGCACGTCACAGCTGGCTGCCGCACTGATTGTTGCGTGAGGCTCCTGATAAGAGGCACGTCACAGCTGGCTGCCGCACTGATTGTTGCGTGAGGCTCCTGATGAGAGTGCGAGCACGGGCATAGATGCTCCTTCGGACGCCCCCAACCCGCGGGAACGACCCACGTGGCACTTTGTAGCGCGCAGCGGCGGGAGAAAGAAGATCCACGTGTCACGATTCTGGCAAGTGCTGAAAGTGCTGCATGCATTCAAAGATCGGACTCGTCATGTTTGGTTACCGCTCGGTTCATAGCTCTCCAGCCCTTCAGCACTTGGGCCTGCAGCAGATGAACTCCGCGCATTCGCACCCGAGTGGCTCAGCCTCCCCCCTCCCCACATACGCGCGCAGCCTCCGCAACACTTTCATTTGATCGAGCAGCCAGGATGTAACACTGTTTCATGATGGGGTGGGGGGTGGGTTGGCGCACAGGCATACACAAGCCAAGTGGTGGCGCTGACGATGGTGGCGCTCGTGCTGAGCGCAGACAGCATGTCCAAATCGGCGCGGCGGCAGGAGGTGATCCGCTCGCTGCTGAAGCTGCCCGCAGCGGTGAGTGCGGTGCTTGCGCAGAGCGCTCAGGTGGAGAGCCTGGCGGAGGAGCTGAAAAATGAGGAGAGCTTCCTTGTGTTCGGCCGTGGTTACCAATATGCAACTGCCCTAGAGGTATGCCGCAGCGCATACCTCCGGCAGAAGATAGGGGCCGTGGTGTGCGTCCGGGCGCAGCGCATACCCCCGGCAGAAGATAGGGGCCGTGGTGTGCGTCCGGGCGCAGCGCATACCCCCGGCAGAAGATAGGGGCCGTGGTGTGCGTCCGGGCGCAGCGCATACCCCCGGCAGAAGATAGGGGCCGTGGTGTGCGTCCGGGCGCAGCGCATACCCCCGGCAGAAGATAGGGGCCGTGGTGTGCGTCCGGGCGCAGCGCTACCAGGAAAGGGGAGGAGCAGTGGTGTGGTGTGCGTCCGGGCGCAGGGAAGGGGAGGGGCAGTGGTGTGGGGTGCGTCCGGGCGCAGCGCTACCAGGAAAGGAGGAAGCGGTGGTGTGTGGTGCGGCCGGGCGCACGGCAAGGAAGGGGAGGAGCAGTGGTGTGGGGTGCGTCCGGGCACAGGGCTGCCAGGGAAGGGGAGGGGCAATGATGTGGGGTGCGTCCGGGCGCAGCGCTGCCAGGGAAGGGGAGGGGTGCATTGATGTGGGGTGCATAATCTATTTGTTCTGTGCTGGGCGATTTACACAAAGGGGTGGAATGCCTGCACCACAGGCGGCGTTAAAAGTGAAGGAGGTGGCACTCATTCACAGTGAGGCCATCCTAGCCGGGGAGGTGAAGCACGGGCCTTTAGCGCTCGTCGACGAGAAGTTGCCCTTGATCATTGTGTCATCAAAGGTCTTTCTTGGACCCTCCTTGCGCCCTCGATCATTATGTCATCCCAGGTCCTCTTTCTTGGACCCTCCTTGCGCCCTCGATCATTGTGTCATCCCAGGTCCGCTTTCTTGGACCCTCCTTGCGCCCTCGATCGATGTGTCATCCCAGGTCCTCTTTCTTGGACCCTCCTTGCGCCTAGATCATTGTGTCATCCCAGGTCCGCTTTCTTGGACCCTCCTTTACTTCCCTCGATCGACAATGTCCCAGGTCCAGCTTTCTCAGGACCCTCCTTATCCCTCGATCATTGTCATCCAGGTCCGCTTTCTTGGACCCCTCTTGCGCCCTCGATCATTGTGTCATCCCAGGTCCGCTTTCTTGGTTCCCTCCTTGCGCCTCGATCATTGTGTCATCCCAGGTCCTCTTTCTTGGACCCTCCTTACATCCTCGATCATTGTGTCATCCCAGGTCCTTTCTTGGACCCACTCCTTTAGCCCTACGTCATTGTGTCATCAGGTCCCCTCTTTTCTTGGACCCTCCCTTAAGCCCTCGATCATTGTGTCATCCCAGGTCTGCTTTCCCTCGGACCCTCCTTAGCCCTCGATCATTGTGTCATCCCAGGTCCTCTTTCTTGGACCCTCTAGCCCTCGATCATTGTGTGTCATCAGGTCCGCTGGGACCCTCCTTCGCCCTCGATCATTGTGTCATCCCAAGTCCGCTTTCTTGGACCCTCCTTAATATGATCATTGTCATCCCAAGTCCCATTTCTTGGACCCTCCTTGCGCCCTCGATCCATTGCCTTCATCCGGGTCCTCTTTCGGACCCTCGCTTATCTCGATCATTGTGTCATCCAGGTCAGCTTTCTTGGACCCTCCTTGCGCCCCTTGATCATTGTGTCATCAAAGGTCTTTCTTGGACCCTCCTTGCGCCCTCGATCATTATGTCATCCCAGGTCCTCTTTCTTGGACCCTCCTTGCGCCCTCGATCATTGTGTCATCCCAGGTCCGCTTTCTCGGACCCTCCTTGCGCCCTCGATCATTGTGTCATCCCAGGTCCGCTTTCTTGGACC
>LGRX02035008.1:0-13296 GCA_001247695.2 Cymbomonas tetramitiformis | reverse complement strand
CCTCCCAGCGTCACGGGTCACCGCTGCGCATCAATTGTTCCTCCCAGCGTCACGGGTCACCGCCGCGCCTCAATTGTTCCTCGGCGTGCCTCACAGCTGCAGGGTCCCCTTAGTGCCCCCCCCCACATCGCGCAGCTCGCGGGCAGGCTGGAATATTTCTGCTTCTGTTTAGGGGGACGGGACCGGGGCACCACCCATATGCTGCACTTTTGGCATCGCGCACCAGGCAGCCAATCAGATGGAAACAGAGGGGTGAGCCACTGCACGAGCTTCCCCGAAGGAAGCTGCGCAATCATCAGCGCAGCACTCTCCATGTGCTCGGGTCGCCCGTGATGGGTCAGCGCACCTTCTCCGTGCGCTGCCGCCGCTTCTCTGAGAGCTCCTCGGCGGCGGCATCCCGCTGGCGCTGGCGTAACCGCTCCCGCGCCGCCGCCTCCTCCCGCGCCGCTGCAAGCTCATTGGCCCGCTTCGCCTTGACCGCCGCGGCGCGCTCCTCGTAGCTCATCTTCGGCTTCCTGCCCGGAGCAGCGCGGCGCCCTCCCCGCAGCCAGTCGCATTCCCCCGTGTTCTCGCGCAAGAGGTGGAGAGGGCCGGCCGCCTCACACCGGTCATTGAACCGCGACGCCGGTCGTGGAGCGGACACGAGCGGAGGAGTCTAAAGTCAGAAATGGCGTTCTGGGAGACTGCTTCATCGCCTCGCAAGATTTGGGCAGTGCCGCGCATCGAAGAAGAGGGCGAAGGGCGGAGCTAAGAGCAGGTGTATGTGGGCGCCTCCCTACGGCTCGCTAGGGTCAGCACCAGGCGCATGTGGGAGCCTCCCTACGGCTCGCTAGGGTCAGCACCAAGCGCATGTGGGCGCCTCCCTACGGCTCGCTAGGGTCAGCACCAGGCGGCTGTGGGCGCCTCCCTACGGCTCGCTAGGGTCAGCACCAGGTGCATGTGGGCGCCTCCCTACGGCTCGCTAGGGTCAGCACCAGCGCATGTGGGCGCCTCCCTACGGCTCGCTAGGGTCAGCACCAGGCGCATGTGGGCGCCTCCCTACGGCTCGCTAGGGTCAGCACCACGCGCATGTGGGCGCCTCCCTACGGCTCGCTAGGGTCAGCACCAGGTGCATGTGGGAGCCTCCCTACGGCTCGCTAGGGTCAGCACCAGGCGGCTGTGAGCGCCTCCCTACGGCTCGCTAGGGTCAGCACCACGCGCATGTGGGCGCCTCCCTACGGCTTGTAGGGTCAGCACCAGGCGCATGTGGGCGCCTCCCTACGGCTCGCTAGGGTCAGCACCAGGCGCATGTGGGCGCCTCCCTACGGCTCGCTAGGGTCAGCACCACGCGCATGTGGGCGCCTCCCTACGGCTCGCTAGGGTCAGCACCAGGTGCATGTGGGAGCCTCCCTACGGCTCGCTAGGGTCAGCACCAGGCGGCTGTGAGCGCCTCCCTACGGCTCGCTAGGGTCAGCACCACGCGCATGTGGGCGCCTCCCTACGGCTTGTAGGGTCAGCACCAGGCGCATGTGGGCGCCTCCCTACGGCTCGCTAGGGTCAGCGCCAGGCGCATGTGGGCGCCTCCCTACGGCTCGCTAGGGTCAGCACCAGGTGCATGTGGGCGCCTCCCTACGGCTTGTAGGGTCAGCACCAGGTGCATGTGGGCGCTCCCTACGGCTCGCTAGGGTCAGCACCAGGCATGGGCGTCCCTACGGCTCGCTAGGTCAGCACCAGGCGCAGGGTGCCTCCCTACGGCTCGCTAGGGTCAGCGCCAGGCGCATGGGCACCTCCCACGGCTCGCTAGGGTCAGCACCAGGTTCATGTGGGAAGCCCTACGGCTCGCTAGGGTCAGCACCAGGCGCATGTGGGCGCCTCCCTACGGCTCGCTAGGGTCAGCACCAGGCGCATGTGGGAGCCTCCCTACGGCTCGCTAGGGTCAGCACCAAGCGCATGTGGGCGCCTCCCTACGGCTCGCTAGGGTCAGCACCAGGCGGCTGTGGGCGCCTCCCTACGGTTTGTAGGGTCAGCACCAGGTGCATGAGGCTGAGAATCTCATGAAGGCCGTCACGACGACGGGGAAGAGTGGGATGAGCACTTGAGGGGTTGGATGCAGTGTTGCACCGGGCGAGAAATGCGGAGGGCAGGTGAGGGAATGCAAGGTGGGGGAAGGTGGGGGCAAGGGAGGGGGCGGGGCATACGTTGTGGTTTCTGGCGGTGAAGAGCTCGAAGGCTCTGGTGGTCGGCTGCTGGTTGTGGTGGTGTCTGCCGTGGAGGCGGAGCGGGGAAATGCAGTGGAGGCGCTCGGGCCCGGAGCTGCCGTAGCGGAGCTGCTCCAAGCCCATGCAAGTCGGCATCCACGTCAGCAACGCGGATTTCACTGATGCTGCGGGCGCCTTGCCTTCATCTTTGATGAGCTGCATGGAATCTTGCCATGGGGGACGAACGCAGTATTCCGAAGGCCCTCGGGCGAGCCCTCTGGCGAGCGCTCTGGCGAGGGCTTTGGCGCGTGCGCGTGAACAGAGCGCGGCAGCGCGGCAACGTGCGGCAGAGAGGTGCGGGATGTGGAGCGCTCGTGAGATGCGAGCGACGCCAACGCCGATGTGAGGGAGGGTGCGGTGTAGGCGCCGGAGGAACGGTGAGACGCGGAGAAGAGGAGGGGAAATGGGGGAGTGCTGAGAGCAGAAAAGGGGGAGAAGAGGAGGGAAACGGGGAGTGCTGAGAGCAGAAACGGGGGAGAAGAGGAGGGGAAATGGGGGAGTGCTGAGAGCAGAAAAGGGGGAGAAGAGGAGGGAAATGGGGAGTGCTGAGAGCAGAAACGGGGGAGAAGAGGAGGGAAAATGGGGGAGTGCTGAGAGCAGAAAAGGGGGAGGTCATGCAGAACAAGGAAACAAGGGAAGTGCAAAGATGCCCCATGGTGGGCGGGGACCATGGTGAGTGCTGAGAGCATGAGGGGGAAGAAGCCACAATGAGGGGAGGAAATGAACACTGAGGCCGGGTGCAAAGAGGATCACTGAGATGCTGGGGAGCGCTAGCCCGAGCCGAGGGCAGCCGCAAGCAGCCGAGGGCAAGCGCACCTCTCAGCTCCCGGATCTGCCCAGGCAGTGGCAGTCGAGGCTGGGCGAGAGGCGGATGACGAAGAGGATGACGAAGACGAGTCAGCACCGACAGCGGAGGAATTTCCCCTCAGTTGCGCGTCGGGTGCGGCCGAGCGCGCGGCAGCTGTCGTGGTGAAGAGACCCGCCCCCTTCCTCCCCACCCCGGTCGCTGTGAGCCCTCGCAGCCTGGCTGTCCACCCAGCTATGGGGGTATATACTTCCCTGGACTCCCCACGTGGCTATTCGATAGACGGGGAGCTACTGGGCCAACAGAGCGAGGTCCCAACAAGCTGTCCCGTCCGGCAACATTCATCGAAAAGGGGGATCAAGTTCATCAACAGGGGGGATCAAGCTCATCAGGGGGCAGCCAGGCTGAAAAGGGAGATGAGTCGGGTAAGGCTGTGCTGAGTCTCACCGTGGGTAAGAGAGACCGGGGAAGGAGGGCAGCCGTAAGGGCCAAGACTCGTCAGGAGACACGTGGGGCTTTGGGAATGGCGGATGCGGGCAACGGAAAGCAAGTAAATCCCGGGGGAAAACAGCAACCCTCTCTGTGAGATATGATATGAGAAGCTTGGAGGACGAGAGTAAGGGCACCTTGAGGGCCATTTGTGCGGCCAGGCGCAGGGGCAGGATTGGAAACCCCTCTAGAGGCCGCGGCTTTCTGCCCCCGGCCACTTGCGGTCGGCGCGGCCTCCGGCTGGGCTCCCGCCATTTCACTGCGGCGCTTGCCGGCCATGAAGTCCCAGTCCATCCCCCACTTGCCGAGCTGCACCTGAGCCGCCACCCTCGGAGCCTCTTTGAGCTTAGCGCTGCCCTACGTCAGCTTCCTGTTATCTGCAGCGGGAGGATTGAGCAGGCGAGGCAGCCTCACAGCTGGTAACATTTTGGGGCAGCTCGGCAGCAGGGTGCGCAAGGCCGCAGGAACCGGAGGGGCTGGGGAGGGTGCGCAAGGCGGGAGGCAGGGGGGAACCGGAGGGGCTGTGGAGGGGGAGCTGTCTAGGTCCTCCGTCTCAACTTCCTCGTCGTAATCTCCTCGATCATTCTTCTTCGGATCACTCGCACGAGCGCTCCCTTCCTCTGTTCGTCCCAGATCCTCCCCGTTAGACCATCGGCCGCATGATGCCACCTCAATGATAGCCAATGGGACGGCGATCTCTCGGGGCGGGGATGCCCGTGGTAGCCAATGGGACGACGATCTCTCGGGGCGGGGATGCCCGTGGTAGCGCTTGAGCGGCGGGCTACGACGGTACGCTCGAAGCGCTCGGACAGCACAACGCAAGCCCTGGCTGCGCCTGGCAATTGTGCGAGCCTCTGACAGCACACATCCTAGAGATTAAGAAAGCCGCGCACGCCAGCTTGGAACGAGGACTTGCGTCCGTAGAAGAGGCCGTGCGCAGACGCAAGGGGTCCCTTGGACAGCGGCAGAATGAGCCACAGCGCGAAGGGGGTCTTGCCGTAAAGGGGGGCCCCTTGCCGGGCGAGGTGCCCCCCCTTGCCCTGAGGGGGGGGCCCTTGCCGGGCGAGCACTGGCGCCGGCGTCGCATTGCGCCGCATTGCACAGGGTCCAGGCTGAGTTGCGGGCGAGGGATCGCTTCGCACCAGAGGCCTTTGGACTGCGGTTTGGGCTGCTCGCCGCCGCCGCCGCTCTCGCCGCCGCCACCCTCTCCGCCGCCGCCTTCTCCCGCTCCGCAGGGGTCGAGTTGAAGGTCCCGGCGAAGCGCCCGGTGCGAGTCTTGAGAAGCGTCTGCAAGTCCCGGCCATCACGGCATGGAGCTCCCGATCAACGGTGAGAATGATGTGCTGCAAGCGCTATGTGGCCTAATCGACGGTGAGAGTGGTGAGCTGAAAACGGTCTGTGGCCTAATTAAAAATGAGAATAGTGAGCTGAAAACAGTATGCGGCCTAATCAACGGTGAGAATGGTGAGCTGGAAACGGTCTGTGGCATAACCGACGGCGAGAATGATGAGCTGAAAACGGTGTGTGGCCTTATCATCGGTGAGAATGGTGTGTTGCAAACGGCCTGGACGGCATTTCAACCTGATAATCAAACCAGGTGGCAGAAGCGTGGGTAAGTAGTCCGACGCCACATCCGGCCCTCGTCCCGGTAGAATCCCACTTCCCCGCTTCGACCCCACAGGCATGGTCCAGCTCCCTATTCTGCCCCCATCAGTTGAGCAGCTCGGGCCACCGCCCACGTGGCAAAGGCTTGCCGAGCACACGCAGCTACGGAGGGACCCGTGCCACCTACCTCCATGTCCACCGGTGCCGAGTCATCTCTCTCGTCTGCGGCCGCGACCCGGGTAGGAGCGCCTCCGCTGCCATCACCCCTGCCCGGCACAGCGCTCGAGCCTACGTCCAGCGTGGCACCTGCCTCTTCCCCGCCTTGTCCCTGGGCTGCGCTCGGCGCTGCTGCCGGGCCCGCACCGCCTCTGCGCACTTGGCTGTAGCTCCAATCCCCCCCATAACTCAGAAACCCGGATGCGCCTACGAGCTATTCGCGCCCCTACAACGTGCTAAAGCCCCCTCACGAGTGGCACACGGCTCTCCGCATCGCACACCCGTCAATCACGAATAGCACCTCCGTACTGCCTCAAAGCCCGAGCGCCTCTGCGCATGCGCCGCAGCCGCCGCAGGGGCCGAGCCCAATTGTCCGCACATAACAGCCGCGGAGCTGCCTTGAGCCGTCGCTGCAGATGACAGCAGCGGCGGACCCGAAGGCAAGCGACAACATGCGTCACAGATTGAGACACAACCCAGGCAGCACCACGGTGCACATGGCGACCAGTACCCCGCAGCACTCGATGGGTGCGCCCCATGACACACCTCTTGAAGGGCCGCCACTGTGGCGTCGGGGGGGCGCGCCCCATGACACACCTCATGAAGGGCCGCCACTGTGGCGTCGGGGGGGCGCGCCCCATGACACACCTTTTGAAGGGCTGTCACTGTGGCGTCGGGGGCGCGTGCCCCATAACACACCTCTTGAAGGGCTGTCACTGTGGCTTGGGGGGGGCGTGCCCGATGACACACCTCTTGAAGGGCTGCCACTGTGGCGTCGGGGGGGCGTCGTCGGCATCAGGGGAATCCGTGTCCACCGGGGCAGCATGTGCCGGTGCCGGTGTGGAAGCAGGTGCCTGGCCCCACGTCCCGCTGCCCAAGGTCAGGGTGCACTTGACAGCCGGTCTTCAATGGAGGCCCTGCTGAGCCCCACACTGCACCCCGCATGGCGCCTCCCATGGCGGTCCATGTTGAGGGCCCCAGATGCTGAGGTTCCCAGGGGAGGGGGACGCGTGGCCTCAGCTGCAAGGCGGCAGCGGGCCAATCAGGAGCAACCCAGTTCAGGAGGGCGCGTCTCCCGTGCAAGCTGCAGTGGCCTCCGAGCGCATCGGGGGAGGCCGGGCTGACCTTGAAGGGTGCAGCAGAGGGCTGAGTTGAAGGTTTGGCGTCCGTCGCCGCGGTCTTCGGGGTTGCCTCGGTGGCGCTGGTGGTGTCGGTGGCAGCGCCGAAGGAGGGAACAGTGGATGGCTTCTCGGTGGTGGCGGCGGTAGGGATGGCGCTGGCGCCCGGGTGGGACGAAGGCCGAGGAGCTTCGACGTTGAGCTCGGGGATATGGGTAGAGCGAATGGACGGAGGGGATGTGTCACGGGGGCTGCTCACAGCGGATGCATCGCGCGGCGAGTTCGCCTCCGAGGACTCCCCCGACCGCGAGGTGAGGCTACCTGGCGCAGGACCCAAACAGGAGGGGAGGGGGAGTCAGCTGGTACAAGCCGTGGACTTTCCACTTCATTCAGCCAATCAATGGGCAGCTACAACGCCAGCAGAGCGAACCTCTCTTTCCCTGTACGATTCCGCGCCGTGAGCTCAGCAGCGCCAAGCTGCCTCTCCCTCGCACGGTCTCTCGCGCAGGCCCTTCTACCACGCCACGGCCCTCGCCCCACCATCTTGTGCCAGCGCTCATGCAAGGATCTGATCGGGGCCAGGCAGTCCGGGTGGGCCAAACTCGGAAGCCTTCAGGAGATGGCGTGTGTGCATGCAGAACTTATTCCGCAACCCTTGCGCATGTCTCTCGGGTTTTAGGGTTAGGGGATGGGGGGTGTACCTGAGCTGCTGCGAGGTGTGTGCGCCGCCACGGCCGACTGCTTCTGCATCAGCCGGAACACCTTCGCATGCTCTGCGAAGAGCCGCAGCGACTGCAGCGTGGCCATGCCGAAGCCTCCCTCCGGGCCCCGGCTCTTCTCTGTCAGCACACCTCCCACCCGAAGCCTCAAGACGATTGGCTCCGCCGCGGACCCTTGCTCTTCTCTCTCAATACACCTCCCTGCCCGTCTGCCGTCCTGCTTCACGCCATTTACCTCACCACAACCGGCGCCAGCTGTGCCGAGTCTGTGGCACCTCTCACTGCGCGGTACGGCGCCTGGCGGCTGGGGCTTGCGCGCGCGGCTCTCTGCTTCGCTCGCACTTCCCCCGAGCGAAGCGCATCAAGCAGGCGGAGGGGAAGGCGCCCTCCGGCGCTGCTCGCCGGGCCTCTTACCGGCGCACGCAAGGGCGTCGCGCATCCCGCCGATGGTGCGGTGCATTTTGGCGTCCTTCCGCTGCAGCTCGGCCACGCGCGCGTCGCTCTCGAGCTGCACGCGCGACAGCTGGGCCTCCAGCTGCAGCTTGGTCACCTCGTCCCACTTCCGCTGGTCATCTGCCAGGCGGCATCCCCATCGGGTCCTCAGTCCTGCCACACTCCAAACTCCGGGACAGAGGGCGCGGCGCACTCCGCCACGAACACGGTGATCTGCAGCAGCTCATGACCGCGCGGCGGGTTTGAGTCTGCCACGCACAAGTCCTAAAACAAATAGATGCACTTCGATATATGTGTGTGTGTGTATGCTTATCCTTGCGACTCCTTTGGCACCCCGTAGCCACAGGAGACTGCACTATGTACCCACGCCGGGGATCAAAGGATTCAGCACACACTTCGGGACACTCATCCGGATTCTCCGGAGCTCACTAGTGGAGAATGGGACCCCCTAAGCCTCGCTGAGCCACCCGAGCCCCTCTGCATCTGCACCACCAGCGCACTGCCGCCTTGTGCCTGAAGCCGGTTCATCCATGCCCCCCGATCTGCGCGAGCCATATCTCCACCACCAAGCCCACGCGCAAGACCACCCCTCTGCTCCCTGAGCCTCACTGGGCCACCTGAGCCCCTCTCCGACTGCCCTGCCGGCGCACTGCTGCTGTGTCTCTGAAGCCGGCTCACCTCCACCACTCGAGCCACCTCCTCACCACCAAGCCCATACTCAGGACCACCCCGCTGCCACGAACACGCCCCAAAGCCTGTTCTCAAGAGAGCTTGCCCACCCACGCCACGGCCAGAATCCCCAAGGGCTGTCCCAAGGGGCTGAGAATGATAAACTGGGCCGCTCTCATCCGAACCTGCGCCCCCGCCACCGACTTGCGCCTGTAGCCCTCTACCCCCAGCACCAACTCCACGTGACTGAAGCCCTTGCACTGAATGCCTTGCGAGGTAGTTGTGAACTCGAGCAATGTGCTCCACACTCCGCCCTACAACTGCCGTGCCGCACTGTTCCTAATTGGGGTCCCATCCCTACAGTTTCCTGTGTGTACCAATGTGTGCGCTTATCCTTGGACCGAATCCTTTGCCACCCCGTAGCCACAGAAGACCGGCTGCACTTTGCACCCACGCCGGATGTGTGCGTGTGTGTACATGCACATGTATGACATATATGGATGGCCCTATGCATCGATAAAAATCAATATAATTATAGAGAGAGAGAGAGCACATGCAAGGGGCTCTAACCAGCTATCCTCTTCTCGAGAGAGGCAACATTCCGTCCAGCCTCCTCCATCTTTAGCTCCATGGCAGCGCTCCATTCCTTGCACGACTGTCCGCCCATCTCACCCCCCCCCACTCTTCCCTCAGCCCACCCCGGCTCCCTCGCCCAATCCTTGACTCCGTTCCACGCTCGTTGCTGCTCCGCGGCGCGTAGCAGTTGCAGGCCGTGCAGGATCTATGATACCATATCAGATCAGATCATATATATATATATACATATATGTATACTGCCTCGGAAATATATATATATATATATGAATTTACATATATACAACGTATATGTTACGGCAACAGCGCGCTTCTGTGGCATATGGCATATGCCAGCTGATCTTCACACGCACGTGCCTGTGCCACTTGCACTGGCACAGGCACGCCTGTGCCGACTGTTCCGGCCTCCCCTTGACACCAGTGCGCCGCTGGCATATGCCGGGCATTTCTGTTGGTATGAGCAAGCCGGTGCCAACGGCAAGTGGCACGGGCGCGCCATCGGCTGTTGTGGGATGCTGGTTGTTGGGGGTCTCGGGGTATGGCTTGGGGGTGTTGAGGCTTGGTTTGGGAGGTGTCGGGGTATGGCATGGGCCAAAATTGGCTGGCATATGCCAGCGGCGCGCTGGTGCCATAACATATATAGATACTAGGCCAGTCGATCTAAAGATCTCCACTAGGCCTGCGACCAAATATTTGACGTCATTTTGCGATCGGACGGCACTGGCACGATACGATTAGTAACCGGGCTTTATCATTCTGACGATTGCAATTCTGTGTCTCTGAACACCGCGTCTGCCATGCCATAACGTCTGGGTGGCGTCGCGTCGCGGCACACGTACACGAATGCAGTGGCGAACTGGCGAACTGGCGATGTCATCGTTATCGTTTGGCCGTCGTCAGATCGAAAATTTCGTTGGCGTCGCCCGTTGGGATTCGAGCTTTGATTAGGTAAGTAAGTAAGTAAGTAATTTGCCCGGGTTCGTCCTTATAAAGAGCACGGGTTATAAATATGTCATCGAATATATATCAATTCTAGGTTGGGAGCAGACATTTCATTTTAATGTGGATTGGGCGTAGGCATCTCATTTATATCTGGATTGGGCGTAGACATCTCGTTTTAATCTGGATTGGACGTAGACATCTCATCTAATCCTGGATTGGGCGTAGACATCTCGTTTTAATCCTAGATCGGGCGTAGGCATTCCATTTTAATCTGGATTGGGCGTAGGGATTTCCGCAAAACCGCTAGATATGTTCATTGTGGTCAGATGTTGATATCTACCGGTTGAATTTGCAAAACAATGTTTTTAAACCAACAAACAACAACAACTAAACATCGATTACGATTAGTTGTTCCCTAGTCGTCGCATGGAAAAGCATTATTTTGCAAATCCAACCGCTAGATATCTTCATTGTGGTCAGATGTTGACATCTACCGATTGAATTTGCGAAATAATGTTGTTTAGCAACAAACAACCACAAAAATACCCGTACCCCCTACGCCCGATCTAGGATTGAAATGAGATGTCTACGTCCAATCTAGGATTAAAATGGGATGTCTACGCCTGATCTAAGATTAAAATGAGATGCCTATGCCCAATCCAGATTTAAATGAGATGTCTATGCCAAATCCAGATTAAAATCAGAAATGAGATGCCTACGCCCAATCCAGATTTAAATTAGATGTCTATGCCCAATCCAAATTCAAATGAGATGTCTACGCCCAATCCAGATTTAAATGAGATGCCTACGCCCAATCCAGATTTAAATGAGATGCCTACGCCCAATCCAGATTAAAATGAGATGTCTACGCTCGATCCAGACTTAAAATGAAATGTCTACGCCCAATGCAGATTATATGAAGTGCCTACGCCCAATCCAAGATTAAAATGAGATGTCTACGCCCAATCCAGATTAAAATAAAATGTCTACGCCCACTGCAAACTTATCCCATCATTTATTCGCACTGTGACTTATTTCAGGCTGATCATCTATGCTCAGTCTGATCACTCCAGAAGGCATCGAAATGCACACTGGCATCGAATCGAGAACTGGCATCAAATCGAGAACTGGCATCAAATCGAGAACTGGCATCAAATCGAGAACTGGCATCAAATCGAGAACTGGCATCGAATCGAGAACTGGCATCAATCGAACTGGCATCACATCGAGAACTGGCATCAAATCGAGAACCGGCATCAAATCGAGAACTGGCATCAATTTGAGAACTGGCATCCAATCGAGAACTGGCATCAAATTGAGAACTGGCATCAATCGAGAACCGGCATCAAATTGAGAACCGGCATCAAATCGAGAACTGGCATCACATCGAGAACTGCCATCGAATCGAGAACTGGCATCAAATCGAGAACTGGCATCACATCGAGAATTGGCATCAAATCGAGAACTGGCATCAATTTCAGAACTGGTTAAATTGGAGCCTGCGGAATTTTAGAGGTTTCTGTCCCGGTAGATCGATCAGAGTTTCCTGAGCCAATAGATCAAATCAGCAGCTGAGTTAGATCTAAAGGCTTTACACACGACAGTATTCAGGAGTTCCGCCCGTGGGAATCCGCAGCTCTGTTCTTTTGCCTTCCCTACCCACCCAACCCAGAAGACTCTAAACATTTTGCCTTAGAAGCTGTGCATCAGCCTAAAAAGCATGTGAAGCTGTGAAACAGCCTAGAGAAGACATTCCAAAAAGAGATTTTCTCTCACACATTTAAAAGCATGCGAGAAGAAAGCTATTTTTAATGAAATGCTGTGCAGTGTGCCTGTTGGCAATGAGATGTGAAGAGCAAAAGAAATGGCATTAAATCGAGAACTGGCATCAAATCGAGAAGTAGCATCAAATCGAGAACTGGCATCAAATCGAGAACGAGCATCAAATCGAGAACTGGCATGAAATCGAGAACTAGCATCGAATGAAAAGCTCAGTCATGGAAAGGAGCGGAGGTGTTTGGCAGGGATGCAGGTCCGGACACCGCGCTGTTCAAAACGGGAATTCTCTTTGCAGAGAAGCCGAGGCAGGGAAGGTCGACAGCACCTTCTCCCAGTCCTCGTTTTCCTGCTTCTGGTGCTTCAGGGCAAGCTTCTTTCTTTTCACCTCGCGCCCATTATCTGTGTTCTCTGTGTCCAACTGCACGAGGACGTGGGACGAAGGGAAGGAGTTCATTGCCCCAATAGCCGCACTCTGATGGCCGGAGGGAGGAGGGGAATGAAGGGATGGCCGGAGGGAGGAGGGGAATGAAGGGATGGCCGGAGGGAGGAGGGGAATGAAGGGATGGCCGGAGGAGGACATCCGCCTCCCGCATCGCACTTAGTGCGATGCTGCGGCCGCTGCTCACTATATCAGGGGTGTAACCACAAATAGGGGCGCGCCATGCATCAAGACTAACATCTGGGTACAGCCCCCATTCGAGAGCACTTCTTGCCCGCTTGTTTCGGTTGGGGTGCAGGCGTGTACGCTCTGGGGCGTGGCCCGCAGTAACATACCGATACTTTTACATTCGACATGGCGTTCAGCATCGCTGCCTTCTTGTTGGCTTGCCGCTCCATGGCGACCCGCTCCTCCATCTACAGCAACCCCAGCGCCGCCGCTCCTCCCATCTCAGCGTCCCTCACCCTCCCATCTCAGCGTCCCTCGCCCTCCCATCTCAGCGTCCCTCACCCTCCCATCTCAGCCTCCCTCACCCTCCCATCTCAGCGTCCCTCCCGCCGAGAGCGAAGAGCGGCCGCGCCCCAGCCAATCAGTCTGCTGCAACAAGCTGGAAACTTCGCAGGGGGGGGGGAAGAAGGGCGGTCAGGTGGGGGAGAGAAATACATCGATGCGGCGAGTGGCACGGTCCAGATCGTCTCCCGGCCCCGGAAACCGACCGAGGATGGTTTTGCGAAGGTCGGCAAATCGTGCCTTGAGGCTTTCCTCCTCCTGAGGACGACCAACCCCTCACCCCCCTCCATGCGGAGTCCATCAGCGAGCGTGCCTCGAAATGCTCGAGACTACGAGACGGGCCCTCGAGGCATCTCCCATTCACAGCGCCAACCAAAGCCAGAAGCGATACTTTGGGCACAGAGCGGGCGAAGGGGTGGAGAATCAAATTCCTCAGCAGCCATGTCACCTGGCACACGCCTCCGAGCTGCGGCAGCGCACAAGGGAGGTCCGCGGGCATGGAGGCACGTGGTAGCGGGGAACAGGGATTACCTTCTCTAGGCGGACGAGCTCCTCTGCCTCCACCTGCATTTTGCGGCCAAAAAGGTCAGGGCCCTTGTTAAAACAACGCGGCCGCTGCGGGTGGAGGGTAGATATAGCCGAGGAGGGTGGATAGAGCCGAGGAAGGTAGATAGAGCCGAGGAGGGTAGATAGAGCCGAGGAGGGTAGATAGAGCCGAGGA
>LGRX02035007.1:0-20426 GCA_001247695.2 Cymbomonas tetramitiformis | reverse complement strand
GGTGGGGGCAGCTGGCCTCGGTATATGGTTCCTATATCGCGCGAACTTGCGGAGTTCTCGCGTTTTAGGAATTATTCAAGGGCAGCCACCACACGCCTGCGAGGGCACTGCACGGGCAAAGCATGCACGGCTTTCATTGTGTACGTGGGATGATAGGCATGTGCACAACTGCAGGGGGTGGGGGCAGCTGGTCTCGGTTTGGTTCCTATATCGCGCGAGCTTGCGGAGCTCTCGCGGTTTAGGAATTATTCAAGGGCAGCCACCACACACCTGCGAGGGCACTGCACGGGCAAAGCCTGCACGGCTTTCATTGTGTACGTGGAATGATAGATAGCATGTGCACAACTGCAGGGGGTGGGGGCAGCTGGCCTCGGTACTGTTTGGTTCCTATATCGCGCGAACTTGCGGAGTTCTCGCGTTTTAGGAATTATTCAAGGGCAGCCACCACACGCCTGCGAGGGCACTGCACGGGCAAAGCATGCACGGCTTTCATTGTGTACGTGGGATGATAGGCATGTGCACAACTGCAGGGGGTGGGGGCAGCTGGCCTCGGTATATGGTTCCTATATCGTGCGAACTTGCGGAGTTCTCGCGTTTTAGGAATTATTCGAGGGCAGCCACCACACACCTGCGGGGGCACTGCACGGGCAAAGCATGCACGGCTTTCATTGTGTACGTGGGATGATAGGCATGTGCACAACTGCCAGGGGTGGGGGCAGCTGGCCTCGGTATATGGTTCCTATATCGCGCGAACTTGCGGAGTTCTCGCGTTTTAGGAATTATTCAAGGGCAGCCACCACACGCCTGCGAGGGCACTGCACGGGCAAAGCATGCACGGCTTTCGTTGTGTACGTACGGGGGATGATATAGTAGGCATGTGCGCAACTGCCAGGGGTGGGGGCAGCTGGCCTCGGTATATGGTTCCTATATCGCGCGAACTTGCGGAGTTCTCGCGTTTTAGGAATTATTCAAGGGCAGCCACCACACGCCTGCGAGGGCACTGCACGGGCAAAGCATGCACGGCTTTCATTGTGTACGTGGGATGATAGGCATGTGCACAACTGCAGGGGGTGGGGGCAGCTGGCCTCGGTATATGGTTCCTATATCGTGCGAACTTGCGGAGTTCTCGCGTTTTAGGAATTATTCGAGGGCAGCCACCACACACCTGCGGGGGCACTGCACGGGCAAAGCATGCACGGCTTTCATTGTGTACGTGGGATGATAGGCATGTGCACAACTGCAGGGGGTAGGGGCAGTTGTCCCCGGTATATGGTTCCTATATCGCGCGAACTTGCGGAGTTCTCGCGTTTTAGGAATTATTCAAGGGCAGCCACCACACGCCTGCGAGGGCACTGCACGGGCAAAGCATGCACGGCTTTCATTGTGTACGTACGGGGGATGATATAGTAGGCATGTGCGCAACTGCCAGGGGTGGGGGCAGCTGGCCTCGGTATATGGTTCCTATATCGCGCGAACTTGCGGAGTTCTCGCGTTTTAGGAATTATTCAAGGGCAGCCACCACACGCCTGCGAGGGCACTGCACGGGCAAAGCATGCACGGCTTTCATTGTGTACGTGGGATGATAGGCATGTGCACAACTGCAGGGGGTGGGGGCAGCTGGCCTCGGTATATGGTTCCTATATCGTGCGAACTTGCGGAGTTCTCGCGTTTTAGGAATTATTCGAGGGCAGCCACCACACACCTGCGGGGGCACTGCACGGGCAAAGCATGCACGGCTTTCATTGTGTACGTGGGATGATAGGCATGTGCACAACTGCCAGGGGTGGGGGCAGCTGGCCTCGGTATATGGTTCCTATATCGCGCGAACTTGCGGAGTTCTCGCGTTTTAGGAATTATTCAAGGGCAGCCACCACACGCCTGCGAGGGCACTGCACGGGCAAAGCATGCACGGCTTTCGTTGTGTACGTACGGGGGATGATATAGTAGGCATGTGCGCAACTGCCAGGGGTGGGGGCAGCTGGCCTCGGTATATGGTTCCTATATCGCGCGAACTTGCGGAGTTCTCGCGTTTTAGGAATTATTCAAGGGCAGCCACCACACGCCTGCGAGGGCACTGCACGGGCAAAGCATGCACGGCTTTCATTGTGTACGTGGGATGATAGGCATGTGCACAACTGCAGGGGGTGGGGGCAGCTGGCCTCGGTATATGGTTCCTATATCGTGCGAACTTGCGGAGTTCTCGCGTTTTAGGAATTATTCGAGGGCAGCCACCACACACCTGCGGGGGCACTGCACGGGCAAAGCATGCACGGCTTTCATTGTGTACGTGGGATGATAGGCATGTGCACAACTGCAGGGGGTAGGGGCAGTTGTCCCCGGTATATGGTTCCTATATCGCGCGAACTTGCGGAGTTCTCGCGTTTTAGGAATTATTCAAGGGCAGCCACCACACGCCTGCGAGGGCACTGCACGGGCAAAGCATGCACGGCTTTCATTGTGTACGTACGGGGGATGATATAGTAGGCATGTGCGCAACTGCCAGGGGTGGGGGCAGCTGGCCTCGGTATATGGTTCCTATATCGCGCGAACTTGCGGAGTTCTCGCGTTTTAGGAATTATTCAAGGGCAGCCACCACACGCCTGCGAGGGCACTGCACGGGCAAAGCATGCACGGCTTTCATTGTGTACGTGGGATGATAGGCATGTGCACAACTGCAGGGGGTGGGGGCAGCTGGCCTCGGTATATGGTTCCTATATCGTGCGAACTTGCGGAGTTCTCGCGTTTTAGGAATTATTCGAGGGCAGCCACCACACACCTGCGGGGGCACTGCACGGGCAAAGCATGCACGGCTTTCATTGTGTACGTCACCACACACCTGCGAGGGCACTGCACGGGCAAAGCCTGCACGGCTTTCATTGTGTACGTGGGATGATAGGCATCGCGTGCACAACTGCAAGGGGTGGGGGCAGCTGGTCTCGATATATGGTTCCTATATCGCGCGAACTTGCGGAGTTCTTGCGTTTTAGGAATTATTTAAGGGCAACCACCAAACAACACGCCTGCGAGGGCACTGCACGGGCAAAGCCTGCCCGGCTTTCATTGCCTACGTGGAATGATAGGCATCCTGTGCACAACTGCAAGGGGTGGGGGCAGCTGGTCTCGATATGGTTCCTATATCGCGCGAACTTGCGGAGTTCTCGCGTTTTAGGAATTATTCAAGGGCAGCCACCACACACCCGCGAGGGCATTGCACGGGCAAAGCCTGCACGGCTTTCATTGTGTACGCACGGGGAATGATAGGCATGTGCACAACTGCAGGGGGTGGAGGGGGCAGCTGGCCTCGGTATATGGTTCCTATATCGCGCGAACTTGCGGAGTTCTCGCGTTTTAGGAATTATTCAAGGGCAGCCACCACACGCCTGCGAGGGCACTGCACGGGCAAAGCATGCACGGCTTTCATTGTGTACGTAGAATGATAGGCATGTGCACAACTGCAAGGGGTGGGGGCAGTTGGCCTCGGTATATGGTTCCTATGCATGTGGGAAAAATAATTAATTTAGATTAAGTTTCATAATTTTAGATTAACCCATTTTCATGTTGATTTTAGATTAAGTTTTCTTGATGTCATCCGGCTATGACCGGTGGTCCTTTTCACGACTCGTGTTCAAATAATGTGCACACAGGTCAAACGCTCTCGTTCCCGCTGGTGCCATCATGAGGAAGCCTCCAAAAAGCTTTAAGAAGGTTTGTCTCGCTTGTGATAGTGGTGGGCGCCGTTGTAATAGACACTCACGGCGTGTCCTGCTTGAAAAAAAGGCCCCTGTACTTCTTCTAGATTCTAAACCCTTTGACTTGCCTTTTACCGCTGCACGCGACCGGCAAGCATCTTTGAAACTTCCGAGTTTCAAAGATGCGTTTTGTATTTTGGGTGCACCCTAATTTTACAAAACGGCCGAGCGCTTCCCGTTTGTGCGGGATATTCACATTTATTCCATGGAATATTTCATATAGATTAACACACATAAGCACGAAGGCATCGGCCTCACTCTGGATGCACACCGACATGGTGGTGTGCGGAACGCCGGTGACTTCAACAATTTTTCTGGTTTATGGTTTTTGGTAGATATATAGTTTGGCGGTAATATATATCTAACTAGCGCGATAAACCCTGAGTTAAGGGTTACGGAATCAGAACGGTAAAGTGTGTCTTGATAAAGAGAGATATCACATAAATACCTAACGGGTGTTTCCCGTCTACTGGTGACGGTCACCCAGCCTACTATAGGAAGTGACATGTGACAGTTTCGGGTGTCACAGTGTCAAATCCAGCACACCACCTAGGGTGGTGACCGGAGCTAGTAGTGAAACGAAGTAACAAACTCCCTACTTAACTTCAGGAGGAAAATGTAGCACAGCCGGGGGCCTGTACTCTTGGTCAGGGCGGTCCCAGTTCACAGCAAAGATTGTCAGATACAGCTGTCAGGTGCTAAAACCCTAAACACAGCTCAAATTTCGAGAGCTCCTCTGCACATCTAGAAAGCCAATCACCGGCTAATCCCCAGGCAGGCACGGCGCAAGCAATCTCAGCCACTAGAGGTCCCCGGAACTGGGCGGCCAGCCCGGAGCAGCGTGAGGCTGAGGTAGTTGCCGGCCCCCGGGGCCGGTGGGAAATCATGCGTAGACGGAATTGAGGAATTGCCAGTCTCAGTCGCGGAGTCCCCAGAGGTCGGCTCCTCGTCATCGGACGAGTACGGCGGTGGCGGGTAAGGTGGTGAAGGCGGAACCGGTGGATCGGGGTCCACGAGCTCCGGCGGCAGCGGGAGAGTGCCGTGAGAGCGGAACCCCTGTCGTAGCGCCCGACACCGCGCATGCCTCCGCGGCGGTATAGCACTCGGCACCGCACCACCCACTGCGTCGCCAAGATTGTCATGAGATGGCGCAGGCGGCGAGGTCGTCGCAGTTGGCACCGTGGAAGCAGCCCACGCAGCACCACCGACCGGCGGAGCCGTGCATGCGTGTGCATCGGCCCCACCGACACCGGAAACGGTGTGCGGTGCGGCGGTAGCACAGATCACGAAAAGTGCACACACCAAAGATGAGGTCAGGAAAGACCCACCAAAGCCTGGGATGCCCCGTCCACAGCCGTACCGTGGCCGTGGCGGCGTAGCTGAGGCATCCTCGTCGTCGCCGTCGTCGCCCGAGACGTAGGCCGCGGGCTCGTAGCCCATCACGCTCCCCGGTGCATCGACTGCGGAGAGCAAGTGCATGCCTACGGTCGGCTCGTCGGGCGCCCCCAACGTAATCCCGGTGCTCCCGATGAAGTCGGCAAACGTGCGGGTGACGGGAGGGCAGAAGGGGTTGGGCGGACCGGTCCATCCCTCGTCGGAGTCAACCGACGCGGGCGGGGAGTGCGCGACCGGCTCCGACACCACCGGCACGTCGGCGGTGAAAGTGTTGACGTTGAATGTTGACGCTCCAGCCGTGCGTGCCAACTTGGAGAACTCAGTGACGGCGGACACGAGGGCCTCACCGTCCTCCTCGCAGAACGAGCACGCGGAGAGGTCGGCGAAGATGTCCGGCTTCCCACCCGCGAGCATGCAGAGGGCGTCGAACTCTTCGGCGTCGTCGTGGTCGATGGCATGTTGAAACCTCACGGCCAACACGGAGTTCTCGGCCTCCTCAGCGAAAGCGTAGGCCGAGAGTCCGGTCCTGCCTCCATTCGGGCAGTCCCGATGCCAAGGCCGCGCCTTGCCCTTCGCGCACACCTGATTTTGGCAGTAGGGGACGGTCGCACCGGTGTCGCGATGGAAGGCGACCTTCTTGGAGATGGATTGAGACCAATTCCCTCCCTTGGGGAGGGGTGTGGTCGCGAAGCGGGTCTTGACGCGGCGGTCCGGCTTGTCCGCGCGGGTAGTGTACCCGCGCGTGGCCGGCTCGGAGCGGTCGGGTGCGACAAACGCGGCCAACTGCCGCTTCAAGTCGAGGACCATGGTCCTCAAGTCCGCGAGCTCACCGGGTCCACAGGAGTCATCGGTGTCTCCCTCCATGAAATGCGTGCCATGAGAGTACCGGTGCGCGGACGCCGTGGCGGTGCCCGCCCGCACGTGCTCGGAGTAGCACTCACGCACCCATTGCTGAATCGTGAGGAGGTCGTGAGCGGCACGTTGATCGTGGAGAAGCAACCGAGACACCACCGGCTGGTAGAAGGTGGTGTCGAGGGCCTTGATGAACAGCGCCTTCACGTCCTCGTCCAGGAGCGTCGCTCGCGTCCTCGCGGCCTTCAGAGCGGCGTTGAAGTCCCCGACCTTGTCATGCGGGTCCACGCCCGCAGAGATGCGGATGCTCAACATGTCCGCCTGACCCTGAAAGGGGTCACCCGCGGGGATCATGCGACGGGCAAACTCAAGCAGTACGCGCTTACCGTCGGACGGGAAGCTGGAGTGCGAAGAGTCCATCCAGTCCGCTGCGGGCGACGCGGGGTCAACCATCAGCTCGAGCGCGGAGAACAACAAGCCGTTCGCCTCCACACGGACGGGCAGGGTAGCATCGTCCAGCAGGAAAAGTGGCGCGAAGCCGATGTCTTCCGTGACAAATGCCGTCTGGAGCGCAGAGACTATCCTGGCGAAGAGCGCGGATGCATGGCACTCAGTCCCGGAAAACCGTCCGTTTTTGTCCTCGAACAACTTTTGACGAACGGTCTTGGAGACCTTCATGTCGAAGTGCTCCCTCTGAAGCGTACGCACTGAGGCTAGGAACGTAGCACCCGCCGAATTTGCAGCCGGCTGCGCTGCCGGCGGCGTGGCCGGAGTGTTGGCGTGTCTCGCAGCCGCTGAATCAAAAATCGTGGATAATGCGCGTCGGCGATTCGCCATGCTAGCGGTGGCTCGAGTAGAAGCAACCATGATGAGAAGGACTGAAGGGGCGGAGTGAGGCAAAGGAACGTGAGAGATGCGGCAGTCGTGGGCGGCCAAGAAACGTGCGGATCGCCGATACAGCAGCCGTGAGAGATCAAATAAATCCGGTAAGTCGCGTGGAATAGGCGGCCAATACGCAACGGTGTGGGATCCAACCAGAGAACGCAAACCAGTCCAATGTTAAATCCCGCAAGATAAATTTGTTCCCCAACCGGCGCGGCGTGCCGTAAATCAACCAACAAAATTTAGGCCATACCCGTGACTGCCGGCGTACTCACGCGCGGAGCGCCTCACTCCATCCCAGGCGTCCGAGCTTAGCCACTCATAGTGGCAATCCCGCAGTGGCTAAAGAAAACGCAAGTGACGCCAAACCTGTTAGATATATAGTTTGGCGGTAATATATGTCTAACTAACGCGATAAACCCTGAGTTAAGGGTTACGGAATCAGAACGGTAAAGTGTGTCTTGATAAAGAGAGATATCACATAAATACCTAACGGGTGTTTCCCGTCTACTGGTGACGGTCACCCAGCCTACTATAGGAAGTGACATGTGACAGTTTCGGGTGTCACAGTGTCAAATCCAGCAGTTTTACTTTGACACCTTTGAAATCTTCAATTTGACTTGCTGACACAGAGCCTTTCAGTAGTTTAGCGAGACCTTCATTGCTCGTGTGTTTCTGCTCTTGTGCTGGCTAGAGGGTTCTAATTTGTGTATCAGAATTGCACAGTTAGATTAGCAGTTAGGCCTTGTCACCCTAGCTCTTGCCCTAACACTTGCACTTTACATTTTCTGACTCTCCTAGTCCGTCACCACCCACAGTGTTGGGGTGGTGTGCTGAAATCTGTATAGGCAGCCCTGACCGGGAGTCCCGGTGCAGGCCCCTATGACAGACTCCTAGGACCAACACTGGACTGCCGACTGATTTGTAGGTTCGTGCTGTGACACACGCTGTGTCACAGGTAGGCTAGAATCCGAGGCCGTCCGAGACCGTTCCGGGGATATCTAGCTTAGGGTTTATTTATCTAAGAGAGTTTATCCACACTGAGTACGGGACTATCTGATATCTGGTGTACTAGGATATTCCGGTAGCACCCACTATCGGGAAAGCCAATCAGAACATGCCAGCTCAAAGATGCCATTGCAATACGACTTTTGTAAGTGCACAAATGGCAAATCACCATTGGTTGTCGATGACGAGCGAGCGACAAGAGGTAGTTATAGCTGCCACGTCAGACGTATATGCTCTGGACTGCGCCTCTTCGACTGATCCTACGGTCGCACTGCTCGCTCAGACCCGAATGCTATTTCTTGCCACGTCACTATCATAACTTTTGAGCTCTGTTTCCAAATCCTTGATGCTGTTCGACATTTTGCTCTCTCCTCCCGAAATTTGGAAACGAAGCGACAACATCGAGCATTTGGAAACGACATCGAGCAGCCCGCGACAGCCCGCGACAGCCCGCGACAGCCGATTCAGTCGCGTTTTTTGCGCGGTTCGGCACGATTGTTCTCTTTTGGCGAGACCTTTCGCATGAATCGGCTCCCACAAGCTTCCCTTGTGCGAAGGTGGGATAAGGCGAATAGTGAGTTTTCCGCAAATGTCGGCAGCTAATTCTTTCGCTAGTCCGACGTCAGAAGCCGCATTTTCCGGGGACACGTCGGTCCACGTCGGATCGGCTGCCGATTTGTTCAATTCGCTCGTTCGAATTCGCTCGAATTCGTTCAAGAATGCAAGGATAGGTATCGATGTACGATAGTTGCGATAGTATCGATTAATCGATACATTGTTATTTATCGATAGGAAATGTATGCATATCGAAATTAATCGATAACTACGATTGGTTATTCAGTATTGATCGATATCCTTTGCGAACTATCGAAACTGATCGATACCTGGAATGTACCTATCGAAATCGATCGATCATTCAAAATCGAGGTACACTGATTGGCTATTATCGATTAATCGATTAATCGATCGATTAATTCCCTAATCTGAGCTTGGCATTGGCTGTTGACTTGTTATGATGGGAAACGATATTGATACCTGATTGGACGATTAGTCGATTACGACATAGGAGATGCGTTCAAAATCAGGAGTCGGAATCTCCGATCGCCCACACACTTTCAATGTTGACCGGATCCACACTGTATTTTTACCGATCACATAAAAGGGTAAGCGTGGCGCAGGCAGTCGTGTGTGCAAGGGCAGAAGCGCGCAGCCAACGTTGTTGCCTCAAGGGAAAGGGCCTGTTAAGCGAACCCCGCTCCATTCGTTTGATGCCGTTGGCAGTGATGACATGGAACACTTCCGGCCACGAAGGGATTATCGAGGAGTTCCGCTGTAGTTCGGAGAGAATTCAGAGCGATGAAGCGAAGAGAGCCGCCGAGGCAAAGCTAAAAATGCAGGAAACACGTGCGGCTGATGAAGGTACGTGTCTACACAAGTGGTTGACTTCCTTCTAAGATGTGTATTATGTGTATATAATGTTCTCAGGGTCTGCTTATGTGATGATTTGTATATTCGGGCGAAGAAGATGAGCCCGGCTTCAGTACCCCCCTGATAACTTTCGCTCTCCCTTCTTGAGACGCTCCAATGTCAAGATGAACGGTCGAAAAGTCATCGAGTACAAGTGCATGCTCTGTGGACCCGAGGTCTGCGCAAAACCCTTTTGTGGGAACACCTCCAACCTCAGGACGCACCTCGCCCATTGCTACAAAGATGCTTTGTTGGACATCAAGACCACCCAGCTTTGCGAGGACTAAGCGGCAGATGCGGGAAATATGCTACCACAACTGGAGTTGAACGTGCCTTTTCTAAAGTCACGTTCATGCACGCTGACTTGCGAAAAAAGTTGAAGGAGGGTACAATCGCGAGCACAACATCATGGCAAGTATGAACACTGTAGAGTTTGATTAAGCAATTGTGGTATCGAGATTTTGCAATTTTACCCTGAAATAAAGCCTGCATAGTGTGTAGTATCGATATATTGATATATCGATACTCACTTTACGAAACTTATTTATCGATTAGCTTAGTAGAGTTATTCATATCGATCGATATGTGATGTCAAACTATTGTTATTAATCGATAAGTTAGCTCACTTATCGTTATTTATTGATATTTCCGAAGCCTTATCGTTATTGATCGATAATTAGACGAGACCTATCGAAAACTATCGATACGACCGAAAACTTTCGATACCTATCCTTGCAAGAATGGCCAAATTCGAACGAAATGAAAACTCAATTCGGCAGCGACTCAATTCGCTCAGCTGACTGTACCTGTTGAATATTCCGTTTACTCCCAACCAAAATTACATTAGTGTAAGTGTTCACGAACTGAACCAGTGAAATCGGACTATCGCGACACACACGGATTTTATGGGCCACGTCGGACTAGCGAAAGAATTGGCTGCCGAATTCTGCGGGAAACTCTCTAATGGCGTTCCCACGGTGGCGGTGGTATGGGCGGGCGGGGATGAGGAGGGAACACCATCACCAGCCTTCCTACCTGACGCTTTTTGGCAGGGCCCTTACCATGTGCACCCACTATCGGGAAAGCCAATCAGAACATGCCAGCTCAAAGATGCCATTGCAATACGTCTTTTGTAAGTGCACAAATGGCAAATCACCATTGGTTGTCGATGACGAGCGAGCGACAACAGAATTGAGAACACGAACAGCTCAAGACCAGCTCAAGACCGAGTTGGCCCCCGGCTGGTATGTAAAATTTTAGTCTGTCGAGCGAACACTCGAGTGGAGTGATCTCTTTGCATCTAATAGGCTTTATATCGCTACTGCAGCAGCTTCTCGCCCCATCTTGAGCGTTCTCCGGAAGCCAAACGTCGGCATCCAAACTCTTCCTGGCTGTGGCTTCACACGTGTAAGGGATCCCAGGACTGATGTACAGCTCAAATGAAGAGGATACTGCCGAGCAGAAGGGTCTTGATACGAACTTATCGAAGGTGCGGTACTTCGCACTGCTTTTGAGGTGCGGCCGCCTGACGAGTTTCCACGAGTGGGATATGCTCCTGGAATATTGAGGAAATGCATTCAAGACTGCACGAAGTATTTCTGACCGTTCTTCTTTTGTGGGAAGAAAGCAAGAACTGTGCCTTTATGCAATATATGTATTAACCTCGCGAGTCTCCAGAACCAATAGTGCATATGAAGATTATTCTTTGGTATTCCAAGTACGCGTAAACGTCGCCGTTTTGTTGTAAGGCGGACCTTTTCAAAGCGCATCACCAACATTCGGAATGCCAAACTTGACGAGCCAAGACGGCTCTTGTCTGTGTCCTGGGAAACCGCCTTTTATGGAGAGTCTATTTGCGGGGCGAGGCCGTGTCACCAGTCAGGGCAGAAGGTGTTAAATAACCCAAGAAAGATGTCGAAGATACCACATTTCATGAAAAGCGAGTCTTTTTACAGCAAGATCACTACGTACAAGCCTGACGGTTCTCTACACGAAGTATCTAGGGTACGATGAACTCTGGCCTCCAGACCATATTGTGCTAGATTGTTTTACAGACTACCATAATGTATTGGTCAGACACATATGCTATGTTTGATTTCTCATTCCGCTGAGCGCTCCTCTCACTAGCAAAAGTCGCCATCCCACCTGGTATTCATTTTTCCCTCGAGAGCTTTGTGCTGGGCAGTGTGGCTGGGTGGAGGTGAAAAAGCAGTCCACCTTCGTTTTCTCGACGTGGAAAGCGCGCGAGGTGGTCGTATGCGGGCCAATAATGGTGCTTTGCCAGTCAAGCGACGACGGGGAGAACCCAGTGCCTGCAGCGTCCGTGAAGAAGCAGGCTATCGTGTTAAAGGTGCCGCCTTAACGTTCTTGAGCGAGCGAGCGCTTCCTGACTTCCCGGCTTCCCAAGTATAACTCTCCGCTGCTTGGGAACACGAGCTGTGTCATCTCCCCCCAGGCAACGGGAAGGAGGCAGCGGAGGGCACATCAACTCTGCGCCATTCCCCTCCCACCCCCTACCCAGGCACTAGCCTGCTAGACAGCCACCCTGACCTATCCCTGGTGAGAGGACGGCGCGGAGGGCGCGGCAGCTATGCCCCCACTCCTTCGGTTCGCTCGAGGGAAGGAGGTCCATCAGCGCTGTGGCAATCAGTCACCTGGGCCCGCTTGTGGTGCAGGATGCGAAGGTGGAGATCCTGGTGGGTGGGGAAAGCCAGCGACCCTTCTGCTTCCGTGTGCTGTCCCACATGTGGACCAAGAATGGGACGACGATGTACACACCACAGATTACCACAGAGAAACGCCAGGAGTTCACCCTTGCGGTGCGATCGGAGCAGGAGCTACAGCACTGGGTGGCATTTCTCAACGAGAAGGTGAACGTCTCGGAAGAGGAAGCGAGACACAACCATGTCGATGTGCGAGTGAGGGAAATCTGCTTTGGGTTGCAGGTTCTGCGGGAGTGCCCGGTGCCACAGCTCTGACCTTGTTGCGTGGCAAGCAGGGATCGCTTGTGATCAGAGCCACTGAGGGCCCAGTGTTCGCACGGCTTGGTGCTCGGGGGAATGCCAGATCTTTGACGCGAAGTCCATGACAGACATCGACAAAGACGTACTCATCCCCTTCACCCGCAGCCACGCCCAATCCGTGACTCAGCCCTCAAGACAGGTCAGCGATTCCATTCATCTGCAGCTAAGTCCAAATCATCGTCAGCTGCTTTAAGAGAGGTTTGCTTTTATTGCACGGACTACGAGATCGCAGGCCCTATCCAACCCCATTGCGGGAGGGAGCCTTTTGCTAACTCTCCACCCGCTAGGCCCCCTCAGCGTCCCCCCCCAGTGATATACGAGGAGGAAGAATATCCTACATTCTTGCCAAGCACACCGGCCATCCTCCCGCCAGCACGTGGGAGGAGGGTACCAACGAGTGATGCAATTTGGGGGATGCTTAGTATACCCTATTGAGAGAATACCGTAGCGCACTTGAGCTAAGCTGCAAGTATTAGATATTTGAACTGCGCTAATTCATGGATATCACGTAAAGAAACTGGAAATAGTGATTCTTCAGTTGGCACCGACCGCCAATCGAAGATGCTCATATCGGCCGATCAGAGCTGTGTGGGATGCGGCCTGATATGTGGGTTAGTCCTGTCCCGGGAGAGTAGTGCGGCATATGAGTGGTGTGGTGGTGTACGATAGACTGCTGGCTGATCCGTAAAGTTGCGTGCGCGTCGGGTACAGTCGCTCTTCTCTGCGACCACAGGAAGCTCGGCGGAGCGGAGCAGCCCGCGCTCTGCTGCTTGCAGGTCCGCATCTCACTGCCGTCACCATTATTCGAATGGTATTCATGCTCGCCCAGCAAGGGAACTGCGCTTCTAGTTCTAGCCGTGGAATGATTGTATCCATTTGCCGGCCGGGCCTTGGCAGTAACGAGGAAGAGTGCAACGTGGAGGAGGTTCAGGCGACCCGCAGTGCACCGAGGAGAAAAGCCTCGGTGACCTTCATGAATCTGGTGCTCACCCGTCCGTTCGCGGGCAAACCCTAAGACACATTTGTGCCTCGCTGCTGAGGACGTGCCTCTCACAGTTCAACCGGCGCTGCGGGAAACCGTCGCCCACTCCACAGATCACGAGGCATCAAGAGGGCATGTAGCAATCTTTCGATGTCACCTGCTTGTAGGGTTCTGCTCGTTTGCGATTGCCGTAAAGTAAAGTGCATCTGAACTTGTAACTCGGGACACTCGCTGTAGCAGTTTTCCTTAGGCACGCTGCCTAATGACCTACACATTCTTCACCTATGTTCTGCCGTGCAGCCACAGCCGTGCCCTGAGGGACGAGGCGTTAGCAGCCCACAGAACGATGCAAAGCTCACTAAACCCTAACACCCTACTCTAGCTTGCTCTGCATCCCGCATTTTAAGAGGCGCGGGGGGCTGCCGTTGGGGCAGGCCACTGGAGAATCAACTGCAAACGGTGCAAACCGCTTTGGAGCGACTTCCAGTGTTGAGCCAAACACTCCTGTGGCTGCTGAGCAGCTGCAGCCCGGCTCTTCAACCGCAGAAACCGACCGGAGGAGGGAGAGATTGACCGTTGTACGGCGCAAAACAGCTGACAAAACCCCCCTTGGAGGCCCGAGCAGTCTGACGGACCAAATGAAGGTGATCACATTCTGACCATTATCACATACAGTCGGGGATGCTGGGCTGCAGATGGCGCCCGCACACAGTGAACATGGCGGCTCAGAGCAGGCGCCGAGAGGACAGGTTGCCACTGCTACCAGTGGAGAGCGCCCTCGCCACGGCCCAGGATGCTGTTGCCAGGCTGGTACAAAAGAGGTGGAGCATGGCTGCGACAAGTGGAACCCTTCTCATCTGCAGGCATGCTGTGGCCGCCACAGTTGAAGGCTGCGGCTGCACACTCCCATATTTGAAGGCAAGGGGAGGGAGGGGAAGCACGTCTGGTTCCCAGCTGTGGCATCGGAAATCGATTACGGGGCTCCTTGTGTGTACTGTTTTAGAAGGTGCATTGGAAGAAGCCGGGGGCGATCACCAGATTATCACTTCCGAAGGGCGCGAAGAGAGGGGAACCTATTCCCCATCTTCTGCATTCCTCCTCGCCCCCCCGGTTCTATCTGAAGTGCGCTCTGTGATGCATGCCTTGGGAACTCTGTGTGCGCCGGGGACACCAGGGAGATGGTGCTTTCACAGCAGAAGAGTCAGAAGTGCCGCCTGCTGACGAAGCTCCCAAGGAGGCACCCCCGCCGCTGTCAATGAGCGCGCGATTGGTCAATTCGGTGAACAGACGCATGGTAAGCAAGTTCACTCGGGTGCATATCTGTGCTACCCTGCCTGGGCTCTGTGTGTGATGCACTAACATTGGGCCAGTCTTCCCGCGTCCTCACCACCTCTCGCGCGCCACAACCCTGTGCGCCGCGAGGCGGATCTCAATGCGAGAGGGGAAACTACAGTCAAGAAGGAGTTGATATTGAGCCTCTCACAAGTCCATCTGAGGGGGCGTCCCCCAGGCGGACCCCCCACACCCGGGCTGACCTCTTTGTGGTGGGGCGCGCCAGATGCGCATCCGCGGCGCCTCGCACGCGACCCTGGTGGGCTGGATCGCCCTTGTGTTTGCTTTGCTGGCGGCGGCGGCGATCGGGCATTTGCAGCTCTCCGTGGCCTGGTCCTTCTGTGCCTACGGTGAGCTGTTGTGGCACTGCCTCGGCTGCACTCTTCTTTTCTGCAGCCTATCCTCGCCCCGCGCCCGAGCCCTCTTCTTCCACTCTCCTGGAGTCACAGCACAACCCAGTGCCAAGGAGCATTGCGTGATTCGTGTCGTCCCCATGTGATGACGGCGCCACATCATCCACTAGAATCCAGCCATGTGGCGCATCCAGCCAGGTGGTTGAAGATGTGTCGAGTTTGCCTCGTCGCTGCAGCTGAGTGCGCTCGCAGGGCTGCTCGGAGGACAGGCCTGTGGCTGCTCGTGCTGTGGAACGTCGATGGCAGCGTCATAGCGCAGCCCGGGCATTTCGTGGCGATAGCAGTATCAGGTGAGACGCTGGAGGAGACGAGTGGCAGCGCGGGAGCGGGGATTCGTTGTCGAGAGTGTGTGTGGGGGGGTGCAGTCTCTCATGCTGAGCTCGTTGTCGAGAGTGTGTGTGGGGGGGTGCAGTCTCTCATGCTGAGCTCGTTCCGTCAGGATCGAGCGCTCCTGAAGCTGTGGGCGATCCTCTGGCGCGCTGAGGGGGCGGCACACGCACAGCTGGCGTGCTTCCGGGCACTCAGGATGATTCCAGCTGGCTGACGTGCTTCCGGGCTGGGGTTCGGGGAGGCAGCCATGGTGCATGCCTCTAGCCAGCTCACTAGCTGGCTTCCGCTGCTTGGATTGGTGTTTGTATCCAGTTGTTTGTACCTGAGCCTGGTGGTGCCTGAGGTAGGTTGCCCCCCACCCCACCGATCTCGCAAGAAGCTGCAGTATGACCGATTGCGCATCGCCCCAAAAGTGTCCAAATGGATTTTGCAGCTTAGGAGGCATTCCTGCGGTTTACAATTGGTGTTCCCGGGCTGTGAGGGGCCGGCAACGACACATCTCTTCGCCCCGGCGATGTGGCGTCCTGCCTGGGGACCCGGCCGCACTTTGCCACAACTACCATCCATCGCTCGCACCTGCCCGAGGGCCAGCACGTGCCGCCTCCGATGTATGATCGTCTCAATCCAGCTTCTTTGAGATTCCGAGTTAGCAACAAAAGGGGTGGAGGGGCGTGGCGGGGTGCTTGCAGACCAAGCTCAACTCCCATTCGAGAAAGAAGGAGCTCATGGAGGTGCAGATGCTGGTGAAGGCCATGACGGAGCTTCCCGATTGGGCGGATAAGAGCTCCGAGATGAACCGCCCCACCAACCTGGTCTGGAAGTTTGAGTGGCTCAATGTTGGGCTCTGTACCAGTGATGGAAGGGTGCATTGCTGATTAGGCCACTCGCGATCGCTGGGCCATCAAACCTGCCGCATAACCTCACGATTCATCCTTCAGGCGCATCCGTGCATGATCCTCACAGCCTGGATCTTGTTGATGTAGTTCAGGGGTGAGGGGTGGAGGGGGCGGAAAGTGTCGTGATCCGACAGCATTCGCTGTGCAAGGCCATTGGGGACACCTGTCTGGATTGCTTGAATTACTGCTGGCGCAGTCGCTACCCAGCGCTTTCTGAAGGGTATGAAAACCCCAGCTGTGCAGGGTCCTCAGATTGATTGATGGATCACATCTCTGCTCTCGCTGAACCCAGCCTCCTCCGCGCCCCTCGATGCGGCTCTGCTGGACCACAGCACTGGAGTGCTTGTGGGCACGCTCGCAATCCACAATTGCCGAGGCTGCGGGTGCGCCATGCCGGGAGTCCCGGGCTCTAAGCTTGCTGGGCGCCGGGGTCGTGCCTACAGAGTTGGAGCTGACCAACTTCGACCTCGGTCCGCAGCCACCCCAGATACTAAATGTAAAGATTGACCGGAGCATCGAGACCGCGGTGGTCCTCGACATCGAGGTGTGAGCGGCATTTCGAATCGTTGATTTTTTTGTTTTTGTGGCTTTGAGATTGTGATGAGCCAATGCTGACTGACGGCGATGATAAACGGATTTGGGCACTGCTGGCGATTTGAGAGATCCTTCAGCGATATGCGCTCGAAACCGTCTCGCGCGTGTGCCGCCTCGACAGCTGCTAATGAAAGACGACAAGAGGCGCTGATAGAGGGTGCATGGGGTGCACAAGCGCCAGGTTGTGCTGTCATCGGTGTCTTGATGTATATGCATCTTGCATCATCTGGCGCATAGTGCACAGTTGTGAGTGGGGGAAGCGGCGTGACCGCGCTTTCTGGAATATACACCAACCTCTTGGTCACACAGGAGTTGTTCATCATAGCTCTATTCTGCGCTGCAATGCTATTTTGATTATTTTCATCATTAACTTGATTTAGTATCACGCATGCACGCACATTTTGTAGGCGGACACGTGCACTGCCAACAACCGCTTGGCATGCCCAGCCGGGCGCAACAATGCGATCTGCACATGTGCCTTCAGCATCCAGCAGGCTGTACGTAGGGGCAACACACCAGCCGGCAGTACAAGGCATGTTTCTAGGCTCCCACACTATCAGCAGGAATGTGTTTGTACTCCCACACGGTCCAAAGGGACCCGTGAATATTCCGCTCCATAGTGAATATTCCGCTCCATAGTGAATATTCCGCTCCATAGTGAATATTCCCCTTCATAGTGAATATTCCGCTTCATAGTGAATATTCCGCTTCTTAGTGAATATTCCGCTTCTTAGTGAATATTCCGCTTCTTAGTGAATAATTGGCTTCTCTTTGCGGCTGTTATTTCTTAAGCATTGAGCCTGTTTGTGTGACTTGTGCACAAAATGGTCGATGTTGCATGTTGTAAACGGTGGCGGCATCGACTATGTTATGAAGTATTCCAAAACCTGTGGCCTAGGAGATTTCAGGAAAGATGGGACGTTATCAGGGCCTGGTAGGTGGCCAAAGGGCCGCTGAGGTGGCGTGAAGTGAGGCGGCGTGAAGTGAGGAAATTGACAGGCTGCAGGTTGGCCGGGGTTGACGGGGCAATCAGATAAAAGGGGAGCTGGACACCGACCTGACGCTTCGGGTGAGAGGGCGGCACCTGGGCCCCTGCCTGGATGCTGCTTGCCAGCTGCTTCACTGGTGTTGGGAAGTGTGATGTTTGACCCAACTGTGCGCGATGTGGGAGTCCGCCACCTCGTGGAGGGGTCAGCCAGTGGTGCGCGATGTGGGAGTCCGCCACCTGGTGGAGAGGTCAGCCAGTGGTGCACGATGTGGGAGTCCGCCACCTCGTGGAGAGGTCAGCCAGTGGTGCGCGATGGAGTCCGCCACCTCGTGGAGGGCCGCCAGTGGGTGCGCGATGTGGGAGTCCGCCACCGTGGAGGGGTCAGCCAGTGGCAGGTATGGGAGTCCACCCTGTGAGGGTCAGCCAGGCAGCGATGGGAGTCCGCCACCTCGTGGAGGGGTCAGCCAGTGGTGCGCGATGTGGGAGTCCGCCACCTCGTGGAGGGGTCAGCCAGTGGTGCGCGATGTGGGAGTCCAGACGCTGGGCGCTGGCATCGGTCTTGACGGCCTCATTCGCCCGGGCGAGGCCGAGGATGCACCGTGAGAGCCCACTCCCGTTCCCCCGTTTTGCCGGGGGGCGCAGGTGAAGCCGAGCACAGGGCCACAGGGAAAGGTTCGGCTCAACTGTCTGTCGATTCACGGAGTGCTGCGCCTGGAGTTCGACCCACTCGTGGAGCTCTGGCCCACCTTCTCTGCGCTCAGCTACTCCTTCACCGAGATGCCCACCATCACCTTTCAGATGGACGCCTTCAAGCTCCAGGTGATACCCCTGTTTGGCGAGCACCACTTTTAATCATGAATATGGATAGGCGCAGGGCGGTGTGTGTGAGGGATACGATTAGGTCACAGCCTTGCACAAGAGGCTATCCGGGGTCTGGGGTCTCAACTTTCTGCCGAGTACCGGCGTAGCAGCGCTCCTATTGGAGCCTCGGAACGGTGGAAGGGATTTGAGTCGGTGACAGGTTCTGCTCTAAGGTAAAGGTGCTGTTATGGAAGGTCGGCAGCTTGATGGGTCCATTGCGGGTGCCACTACCTTGAATGTTGTGGACAACTGGCAGAAAGCCCTGACAGCCTCAGTGAAGTTGATCCTGTCGGCACTGCTTGGGAAGGCGACGGTTGCACCGTATCCCCTTCCGAGGCTCCAGCAGGTCTCGAGGGCCTGCTTCTGCGCGGTCGAGAGCTCCGACGCAGGATCGTGATCAATAGGACATCGATCCTGACCTCTCGATCGCTCAAACCTTTTCTGCTCGGTTGGTTCCTTCCAGCTGTCTCTTCGGGAGTGCGGAGGTCGCTTCAAGTGATTTTTGGACCACAAGCGTGTACCAACACAGAGATGTACACACCACTGCGAGCCTCTGTGATGGAAAAGAATGTTTTGTTTTGGGGTTCTTCGGCGCTCTAAGGGTTAAGGCTCATGCGCACGCGCTCTGCGCATTGAGCACGAAGCGTCTAAGCGCAACGTGTCATTAGGCGAATTTTTGCTTCCAAGTTCGCGGGTGTGTACCAAAATCGGCTGCGATAAACCAAATGCGCCCTTGCGCAGGGTTGCGGCTTGAAGCTTAGGGCATGGGTGAGGGCTCTAGCGGTTGGATCTAGTCATCGCAAGCGGTGATGGAGTGGCTTGCAACGTACCTAACCGCAAGTTTGACATCGACTTGAAATTGGAACACACCTAAGTACGGTGCAAGCGAGTCCGTTATCGCTTGCAATGACTCAATTCAGCCCTTAGAGCCCCAAAGAACCTCAATACGAACCATGTTTTTTCTATCCTAGAGGCTTATGGTGGTGGGCACTTCTCGGTATTGGTACACGCCTGCGGCAGACAATTCACTTCCGCTCTCCCGAAAAGAGTTGGAGCGGATGAAACGAGCAAAGGAGATTTTGGCGATCGAGAGGTCAGGATGGATGTCCGATTGATCGGGCTGTCCGCGATCATCAGTCATCGGTTCAGAGCTCTTGACTGTGCAAAATCAAGCCCTCAAGACCAACAGGGCTTCTAGTTACCTTCTCATTCCGATGAAACACAGCGGCCAGCCCTCACTCCTTCCCGTGCCACGATATAGATGCTCTGGCCTAAATGTGATGGGTGCACGCGGCGGCCAAACGCCTTCGGCTCCATCAGCCTGCTCGATCGCATCGCAATCTGAATCACAAATCGCCCTCCGCAAGCTCTGATGACTAGGGACCGAGAGGCCAGCCGCAGCTGAGGGAAAACAGCAAGGAGGGGCTGGGATGCGGCGTAGGTGATGTCCGTGCCGTACATCTCTGGGTTCATTGAGAGCAGCATCACGCGCCTCATCTCCCGCTTCTTCGTGCTCCCCGCCAAGGTAACAAAGGGTGGCACCACGGCGTCATTTGTGCTTGGGGGAGGAGCTCGGAGGGCCAGTCATCTGGCCTCGGGGGAGGAGCTCGGAGGGCCGGTCATCTGGCCTCGGGGGAGGAGCTCGGAGGGCCCG
>LGRX02035006.1:0-11990 GCA_001247695.2 Cymbomonas tetramitiformis | reverse complement strand
GACAACCCTGTTACAGGGGCGCCAGAGGACAACACGGTTGCAGGGGCGCCAGGGGACAACACTGTTACAGGGGTGTTACGTAACAAGACTGTTGCAGGGGCGCCAAGGAACAACACTGTTACAGGGGCGCCACGGGACAACATTGTTGCAGGGGCGCCCGGGACAACCCTGTTACAGGGGCGCCAGAGGACAACACGGTTGCAGGGGCGCCAGGGGACAACACTGTTACAGGGTCGTCACAGGACAACCCTGTTACAGGGACGCCACTGGACAACACTGTTACCACGGGCACCAGGGGACAACACTGTTGCAGGGGCGCCAGGGGACAACCCTGTTACAGGGCGCCACGGGACAACATTGTTGCAGGGGCGCCCGGGACAACCCTGTTACAGGGGCGCCAGAGGACAACACGGTTGCAGGGGCGCCAGGGGACAACACTGTTGCAGGGGCGTCAGGGGACAACCCTGTTACAGGGGCGCCACTGGACAACCCTGTTACAGGGCGCCAGGGGACAGCAATGTTGCAGGGGCGCCAGGGGACAACACTGTTGCAAGGGCGCCAGGGGACAACACTGTTACAGGGGCGCCACGGGACAACATTGTTGCAGGGGCGCCCGGGACAACCCTGTTACAGGGGCGCCACTGGACAACACGGTTGCAGGGGCGCCACAGGACAACCCTGTTACAGGGGCGCCCGGGGACAACACTGTTGCAGGGGCGTCAGGGGACAATCCTGTTACAGGGGCGCCACTGGACAACACTGTTACCCGGGCGCCAGGGGACAACACTGTTGCAAGGGCGCCAGGGGACAACACTGTTACAGGGGCGCCACGGGACAACATTTTTGAAGGGGCGCCAGGGGACAACACTGTTGCAGGGGTGCCAGGGGACAACACTGTTACAGGGGTGTTACGTAACAACACTGTTGTAGGGCGCCAAGGACAACACTGTTACAGGGGCGCCACGGGACAACATTGTTGCAGGGGCGCCTGGGACAACCCTGTTACAGGGGCGCTCAGAGGACAACACGGCTGCAGGGCGCCAGGGGACAACCCTGTTACAGGGGCGCCAGGGGACAACCCTGTTACAGCGGTGTTACGTAACAACACAGTTGCAGGGGCGTCACGGGACAACACTGTTACAGGGGCGCCACGGGACAACATTGTTGCAGGGGCGCCCGGGGACAACACTGTTGCAGGGGCGTCAGGGGACAACACTGTTGCAAGGGCGCCAGGGGGCAACACTGTTACAGGGGCGCCCGGGGACAACATTGTTGCAGGGGCGCCCGGGGACAACATTTTTGAAGGGGCGCCAGGGGACAACCCTGTTACAGGGGTGTTACGTAACAACACTGTTGTAGGGGCGCCCAAGGGACAACCCTGTTACAGGGGCGCCACGGACAACATTGTTGCAGGGGCGCCCGGGACAACCCCAGTTACAGGGGCGCCAGAGGACAACACGGCTGCAGGGGGCGCCAGGGGACAACACTGTTACAGGGGCCAGGGGACAACACTGTTAAAGGTGGGTCAGAGGACAACACGGCTGCAGGGGCGCTGGGACAACCCTGTTGCAGGGGCGCCAGGGGACAACATTGTTACAGGGGCGCCCGGGGACAACTTTGTTGCAGGGGCGCCTGGGACAACATTTTGCAGGGGCCGCCCAGGGGACAACACTGCTGCAGGGTACAGGGGACAACCTTGTTCCAGGGTGCCAGACAACCCTGTTACAGGGCGCCACGAGACAACATTGGCAAGGCAGGGGCGCGCCTGACAACCCTGTTACAGGGGCGCCCAGAGGACAACACGGTTGCAGGGGCGCCTGGGGACAACACTGTTACAGGGGCGCCAGGGGACAACACTGTTAAAGGGGCGCCAGGGGACAACCCTGTTACAGGGGCGCCAGGGGACAACACTGTTACAGGGGCGCCAGGGGACAACATTGTTGCAGGGGCGCCAAGGGAAACCTGCTCCTGCTCTTCATCTTGCAACACCATCCAACGGCGGTACACCTCCTTCGTGAATGGTGAATACTGCTCATCATGTTCCTGATGTCCCGCCAATGACTCCCCAAGCCGAACCCGCCAATGACTACGCAGAACTGCCAAAAGCATGCGGTCATCAACGCGAACGATGAACACAGCATTGTCACCAAACAGACAGCAGGCATGGGGGGCGGCTGCTGTAGGCGGAAGCACTACCAGGCTGGCGATAGCCTTCTTCAGGTGGTTCTCTGCCGTGCCGGTGCCCGGGGAATTGCGCGTAGGGAACAGTGCTCCCGAAATGAGCGACCGCACTTCTGCCCGCGCCGCCTCCTCCACTACCCCCTGACAAGCCCTCCCCCTTCCCCACAACCGTATAAGACGCCTCCAGAAGCCAAGAGAAAAGTGTGAATGACAATGATGTAGAGATTTGGTGATTCGCTGAAGAGATGCGGATTGGCGAACCAGTACAGTTGGAAGATCGAGGCCAGGGGAGACATGTCTCGACGGCAAGGAACATACATCTTGCATGAGCGAAGGGCCTAGTGGAAGAGGGACGAGGTGAATGCTCCGTACAGAGATGCAAATAGCATGACAGAAGAGGCAACAGTAGAAGGCACCTGGAGGTCAGATAGAGATTTTATGCCGGTGCTGGTGGTGGCCGCTGCAGCGGCGTGTGTGTGGGCCTCCGTGTACCCCGGCTGCAAGCTAGCTGCAAGGCAGAGACGCGCGGAGGCGGGGAGAAGGGGCCGAGGACCCGCCGCATGGCTCTCAGCCATAACAACCTGAGAGGTCGAAGCTTAAACAGATTGGACGCACAGGAATTGGCTGGCTCAAAAACGAACAACGCTTTCTCTCGGCATGCAGCCTTGGTGACCAAAGCTCGACACAGCACGACACCCCTTGTGACACCCCGAGAGCTGTGGCACAGTTGTGTCCCGAGGAGAGCCGCCTGATTGGTCTCCTCAGCTTCTCCGTGTCTCAGTCAGCGGAGCGCCCAAGTAAACCGGGCAGAACGCCTCCTCGTGCCGGGAGTGACTCTAGACTCAGAGGGCAAGGGCATGTGGGGAGGGGGGGGGCAGATACCGCTTTCATGGGGGAGTTGCTCGGGAACATTTGAGGCGGACTCTGCTGCGGGAGTGGCCGCACTCCAGCTCGAGTGCGCAGCCGAGGTAGACGCGAAGAGCGAGACATCCGGCGGCGGTGCGGCGCCCTTCATGGTGCTGTGGTGGAGCTCGTGCTGCCACTGAGGCATTGTATGCTCTGCAAACGCTGCCCCCGCCCCACACGCAAGGTCTCACGCCTCAGCATCGAGCCACGCACGCCAAGCAGCGCCGCTTCCGCTCCTCCTCGAGACATGAGCGCTGCACCATGCAGAGTAAGCCTGGAACGGGACAATCGCTGGTATCCAACGGTTGTGAGCAATCTTCCCCTCAACCGCATGTGGCGTGCCGCCATGTGCTTCTCGGTGACCAGCATTCTCCGACCCATGCCCGCCCGCAAGATCAAGTGGCGTTGTTTTGAGGGGGGTTGGGAAGGCAGGAAGTGTTGGAATTCTATACAGGGTAGTTTGCAAAAGCGAGCGTAAACTTTCATTCACAAAAGATATACCAGTTCGCAGCTTGAAACGCCACGAACATTGGCGCCCAATCATTACTGATTGGGCAGTCTAAGTTGGGGGCTGCAAAAGTTCACTAACTAGAGTCTGACGTGTCACTGTCGAGTTCATAACGACTGCAGTGACACGCCCGCGATGGGCCGATGAACTCTCCGGCCCACTATCAGAATATGGGCCGCGAGCTATTACACACTGTGTCTTGCCGATGGTCATCATATGATCCAACGGCCACGATTAGTTCAGCAGATCTACAGATCTAGATCTAAGGGTTTCATAGGGTTTCTTTAGGGTTCCTTCAGGGTTTGAGCATCCTGACTACTGTGCAAGGCCTAGACAGTCATGCTTTACATCAAACTGATCAGCAGACACTGCAGATTCCAATACCCCTTCTAAAGGGTGACTGTCTAGCTAATGCCAGTTCTTGGGTATGGTGCCCCTTCAGTCTCCAGCTCCATTGATGTGGGGATGGTGCCCCTTCAGTCTCCATCTCCAGTGATATGGGGATGGTGCCCCTTCAGCTCCAGTGGTACGGGGATGGTGCCCCTTCAGCTCCTTATTGATCACCACGAGGCAGGTTCATGACACCCAGTCGCTCTCTGTGTACACGAAATATAGGGAGTGCCAGAGGTTTGGTCATGATGTCAGAGGTGTTGTCATCAGTCCCAGTGTACAGCGCCTTTGTGTCCTTGGCCTTGACCAGCTCCCGGATGTACATATTTCTGACTTCAATGTGCTTGGACCGGGAGTTGTTCACGTAGTCAGTGGCCAGATGGATAGCTCCCTGGTTGTCACAGTACATGGGTACTGGTCTGCATATGTCCACCAGTGAGTCCAGCACGTTGAGGACATACTTCACCTCCCGAGCTCCCTCTGACATGGCTATGATCTCGGCCTCAGTAGTAGACAGGGACACACACTTCTGGATCATAGACGAGAATATAACCAGACTCCCACAGAGGAAGACAGCGATACCAGACGTACTTCTTCTGGTCACTTTGCATCCAGCATAGTCGGCATCGGTGTAGATGGAGAGAGGCAACGGTCTGCTTGGTCCAGTGCCACACCCCCCAGGCACGGAGGCAGTGCGCAGCACCAGCTCGTACTCCCTGGTGCCCTTCAGATATCTGACCACCTGCTTCAGGGCCACAAAGTGCTCTGGACCATATGTAGCGCAGAACCTCGACAGGACTGATACTGCTGCCATAATGTCAGGCCGACTGCAGCGAGCCACCCACTGCAGCTGCCCCAGAAGAGCTCGATAAGGCATGGATCCTTTACCATCAGCAGGAGTCAGCGCAGTGCCAGGTGACATCGGCAAACTCGCTGGCTTGGCCTCATCCAGGCCATAGGTGCTGATCATCTGAGAGATATAGCCAGACTGAGATAAGTATGTTGTGCCACTTCCCCAGCGCACCCCGATACCCATGACCAAGTCCAGCACTCCAAGATCTTTGCATGCATACTGTGTGTGGAAAGCGGTCACAAAGGTGTCATACCATGACTTGTCATTGGTGGCCACCAGGTAATCATCTACGTAGGCCAGAATGATGACCTGGAGAGCGGCGTCACGGATGAAGTACAGACATGGCTCCACGTCACTCCTTTGCATCCTGGAGTCATAGCCCATGATGAAGGCATCGGAGGTGTCAAACCACTCTCTACCAGCCTGCTTCAGTCCATACACTGCCTTCAGCAGTTTGGCACACCTGTGCCCCCCATAGACCAGTCCTCGGGGAAGGCGAACATACAGATCCTCCTCAAGCACCGAGTTGAGAAAGGCAGTGTCCACATCCATGTGGTAAACCACAAGGCCAAGGTTCAGGGCCAGGGTGATGACAATCCTGACCGATGACAGCTGTGTGCATGGCGCAAACGTGTCATAATAGTCCACTCCATACTCCTGCTTATTACCCCGCACACATATCTGGCTCTTCCTTTTCAGGAGCTGCTTGTGCTTGTCCAGCTTCACCTTGAGCACGAGGGACATGTCCAACAACTTTACCCCAGCAGGTACATCCTCCTCGTCCATCATGAGTAAAGCCTTCTTGATCTGCACCAGTGCCTCCAGCTCATCTTGAATAGAGTTGAGCCATTCAGTACAGTCAGGTGAAGTCAGGACCTGAGAGTGACTCTTCGGCTCAGTGACTCCCTCGGGCAGCAGGGAGCTCTGCACAGTGGGTGTCTCTTCAGCCTTAACACCCAGGCACGTGTGTGCAGGTGGAAATTGCACATTTCCAGCAGGTAGGTCCATGATGGTGAAGTTGGTGAGGAGGACCACGCAGTAGGGTTGAGCATGCGGTGCAATAGCGCGTCCAAAATCATGGCCTCCTCAGAGTCCCCCTTTCCAGTGACAGCACGTATCTCAGTGAACAGTGGATAGTGGGCATTGATACTCCCATATGTAGGGCAATCCCTCAATAGCGACAGGCGCTCACTGCCTGGCTCGAGATACGAGCTCAAGCTCACCCAGCACACATCATCAGAGGTCTCCACCTTCACCACAGCCACAATCTCATCACCACCTTCAGGTAAGTACACACCCTGCTCCAATACAGCAGTCTCCAATAGTGTAGGTGGTGGATCTTTGTAGGGCGCATCCAGAGTGGTGATCATGAAGTTGGTCTTGAGAGGAGTCACTGCATACGGATCCCATGTGGTCACCACCTTGCCCAACTTGTCCAACCTCTCAGAGAAAGTGACCATACCAGAGTTGACCACCTTTCCAGACTCATGATCATGCAGGAGATAGGCAGACGATACCTCAGAGTGTCCCACATACCTGAGCTCACGTGCTCGGTTACTGAGTTTATGTTCACGAACCGTGGGGTCAATGAAAGGGTAAGCCATACACCCAAACACCCGCAGCTGGGACAAGTTCGCATGCTTCTTCTGGATGAGGTAGTAGGCTGAAGTCCAGCCCAGAGACTTTCTGAACACACGGTTGAGGATGTAGACAGCATGGCGGGTGGCCAAGGGCCACATGTCCACACCAAACCCAGAAGTCAGTAAGAGATCTCTGGCCATAGCTTGTACATCTCGGTGTGACCTCTCTACCCTCGCCTGGTTCTCATGCAGATATGGGGAACCATGCCTTTGCTCAATACCATGCTCCTCACAAAATGTTGCAGTCTGCCCAGCAATCATGGTACTGTCACCGTCAGTGTGAAGCACCATGTGGTACTCGCTGGACAGGCCCATGGTGCTCCTCAGGCGCTTCACCTCCTCCAGGTATAGCTTGAAGGCCTTGAGGTAGTCAGACTTGAGCTTGAGAAAGAATATGCATATCCAGGTAGTGGAGTCATCAACAAACAGTACGAACCATCTGTACCCCCCAGCACTGGTCCTGAATGGTCCACATGTGTCTGACCATACAAGATTTCCCAGCTCCTTGGATAGCTCCCTCCCCGTGGGTTTCACAGAGGGCCTGATGGCCTTGGTTAGCCTACAGGCAATGCACCGCTCGGGACAGTGCTGCACCGGGCTACCAGAGTATTGTGACTCACTGATACTCATAGGAATACTCTGAGCGAACATGTGGTCAATAGGCTTGTCACCAATGTGGCCCAACCTCACGTGTTGTCGCATCTTGATGTCAAGCTGCTCTGTAGTGTGCGAGTCCTTGAACAACACCACCACTGGCCACTTGGTGTCCTCAATCCACACACGATCTTCCCCACAAGGCTCCAGATTGGCCAGGTTGTAGCATGACGCCCTCGGTGCAGAGAAGATCTTAGCACCAGTAGGGTATTCATGACTAATATCGAAGCGAGAGGTCATGTTCCACCAACTCGCTGTGACCCACTTAGGCAATACGAACATAAATTTGGTGTTGGGAGGGTCCCTGGCAAAGTCAGTGAGGGCCTTCTGAAGACACTTCAGAATGATGTCATGGTCGAAGGGCGGGTTCCCATAGCCTCATGCCTGCCAGCCCAATCCTTGACAAAACATGTGTCAGTTATGGTGCAACAATCATCCAGGATGGGGTTGTCATCAAAGGAAAATAGTTCCAGGAGGAAAGGACCATGAGTGGTGAAGTGAGGCTTGGTGTCCTCAAACTTCCAGTCAAAGCGGTCTCGTTGATCATCAGTATGCTTGGCAGCACAGGCTAGATGGGTGTCCAAAGTCTCATAGGTATCCTCATGCATAATATACTGGTTGCCAACCCTGGCAAAGGAGAACACCGCCCCCCCTTTGGACACAGTTCTGGCCCCAAAGTCCACAAGGAAACCTGCATCCTCGAGCGCCACCACCGACAAGAGGTTGAAGGGTTGTCCAGGTATGCAGTGTGTGCCAAGAAGCTGTAGCCCAACCATGCGCCCAGACTTCACATCCTTTTTGGCAAAGGTAACAGATCCACTGCTAGAGGAGCACACAGACTGACTCTGCACCACACTGAAGGTCTCACAGGCCTCAGTGGCATAGTCCTCATTGAACACCTGAACAGAGTTGAAGATGTGCTTGGTGGCGCCACTGTCTATAACAGCACTCTTGTCCACAGCGGACTGAGAGCCAACACTGCCAGCACTCGCACCACACGCCACCTGAGCATGGCCAGTATCAGGGGCACAATACATGCCACATGCCCAAGCACCAGAGGGCATCTGACCACCCTCATCACACGAGTCAGAGTCCAAGTCCCGGCCCGTGACGAGGTCACCAAAGGCATCCTCACAGTGGTCTTCATAGTAATCACCGGGGACCAGAGTCACAGAACAGAGGCGGTCCTTGCGAGGCGGACCGAGCAGTCCACAGGCCCAATCATCAGAGGGGGCGTAACCCACTCCTTCAATGGGCTGCCCAAGGTTCAAGTCCTCCTCCTCGTCAGAGTCAGAGGCATCTTCCAGGTCTGGCAGAGAATCATCATCATCTGAGTCAGAGTCCGAAGCCGAAGCAAGGTCGGGGATGGAGCAATCAGAGTCGTCACCATCTTGTCCAGAGAGAGAGAGAAGACCAGGCATATAGTTGTGCCTCATCGTATGATAAGACCAGGCATCTTGGTCTGCAACAAGCCGACCATAATCAGGGGAACCCAGCGCAGCCACAGGTCCAGAATCACCTTCAACGGGCTGCCCAAGGTTCATGTCCTCCTCCTCGCCAGAGTCAGAGGCATCTTCCAGGTCTGGCAGAGAATTATCATCATCTGAGTCAGAATCCGAGTAATCAGGCCAGGGATCAGTGCCCCACCCCCCATCGAGGAAGAGCATGCTGCCAAAATCCTCCACAGCCTGTATCAATGCCCTGGTGGCCCCTCCGAGCTCAGATGCCCAGCTATGCAAGTCCACTAGGGAGGTGCGCACCATGACAGACTCAAGCTTGAGTAATATGTCCATGTCATCGGTTGCCTGCCTGATGACATGGAGCTGGCAGAGAATCTTTTTGACACTGACAGTATGTTCAACACCACGAGGAAGAGTAGTGCCTCTGTCGAGTATGTGGTGAGCACGAAGGAATATCTCCACTGACCCAGCCATCATGACAGAGTGCCAACGTTGCAAACCAGGCTTGAACCAGAGCTGTCTCGGGGAGATCTGAAAAGTGTCACCCAAGTGCTGATCACGTCCATCATCCCACTGGGCTTGTGTTCTCTTCAGGCGAGCCTTGTCGGGGAAGAAGGCAGTGAGGACATCAATGTAGACCCATGAGTCATATATCGGTACAAGCTCAGCACGGCGGTGACGGCTGAGCACAGGAGCATGCTTGTTGGGGACATAGCAGTGGGGCTTCTTCTTGGACCATCGAGGAGAGTGCCGCTCTGAAGATAATTCCACACGAGGTGCACATATGGTGCCCTCATTGTCCCCAGCACACTCACCAGTAGTGTGAGATATAGCAACCTCAGGCTCACCCACCTCTGTCAGAACTGAGTAGTAATTGAAGACTGGGAGTACAGAGAACTGAGACTCCACAGGCACAGAGCCTCACCCAGATATCCAGGGCTGGCACGGGGCCGGGCTAGGAGGCAGTGACTCAGAGATGTTAAAATTACCAGCCTCAGCTAGCCCAGAGCTCAGGTTAGAGTGTGCACCGTCTGGTAATAAAGATTCCACCGGTACAGAGCTTCGACCATACGTCGATAGCTGGCACGAGGCTGGGCAAGGAGCCAGTGAGTCAGAGATGTTAGATTTACCAGACCCAAGTAGCCCAGAGCGCAGGGTACTGGCATATATGTCCTCACCAGTCTCGTCCAGACCAGGGTGCAAGTCAGATGGACTAGCCTCCCGAAGAGCAAACAGAGCTTCACCACTTTCCTCCAGGCCAGGATGAAGTCAGACTGCCCAGCCGCAGCACCAAGATGTTCACCAGGCTTCGGTAAGCTACCATGCTTCTCATAATCTGCAACCCTCTTAAGAATTGCCGCCTTGGTAGCTGGAGAAGCCTTCTTGAAGAACGCCTCCCGCTTCTCGACGTTCTTGATGAAACAGTCCTTAGAGGGATGTCCACGCCTGTGACAGACAGGGCACGGGACCTTGACAGCAAGTCGCTGTCGTTTTAATTCCTCCTGCTTACGCCTGATATCAGCAATAGCACCAGCAGTCTCAGATTCAGATTTGTCGCCAGCGTGGTGCACTGCGTGGGCAGTGTGCGCCACAGCAGCGCGCGGGGCGAGTATGGTGTCGTAGTGAGATGTTACTTGGTCAGACAGCACGTCCGCAGTAGGGAGGGACTCAACCATGAACTTGGCCTTGAGGAGCATATAGTCGGGGTGCAGTCGCACAATAGCCATAGCAGAGTACATGGTCTCAACTGTCTCCATACACAGAGGTTTGCCAGAAGGTGTAACGCGCGCGTTCATGGAGTACTCGTGTATACGCCGAAGAGTCTCCTTCGATTCCAGAAACGTCGAAAGAGGAGGAGCAAGGCTTGAAAGTTGATTAGGCAGTAAGAACAGCTTATCCACCGGGTTGATGAAGTAGACGACACTAGTGTTGCGTCGTAATTTGGATAGCGCAAGCCAGGCTCCGTGACCGTCAGAGTACGGTTCGTAGCTGCGAACGACAGCGTTCGCAGTGCGAGTGGTAACGCGACAGAGGAAGTCATAAAACAGTTGATTCGCTTCCTCAAGATAGGAGTCGTCCCCCCTCAGCATATGAAGTGGAGTAGATTCCGAAAGCAACAGCGCCAGAGAAGGGTGACGCAGAGAAGGACGAATTTTCGCAAGCCACTCGTCCCAAATTCCTTCCTGGTCAGTATCCTTGCCAGAAAAGTGCGAGTCCGCGGAAAGCCCCTTAGTCATATCAGAAAGACTTGGTAAAGGACGTTGCCCACCAGCGAGCGACGAATTAAGATGTTGGTCCACAGGGACAGTGGCGCGGGGACCTGTCTGATCAAGGCTGCGAAGCTCGTAGAGTTGAGCATGCATACTCTTCATCATGTCCGTAAGCGCCGAGATTTGCTCTTGCTGACTACTCAGCGCAATATCCCGCAAAGACGACTCGCCCGGCTTCTCCTCAGATGCTGGCGCGCCACCAGGAGGAGACGGTGTCGTCGCTTGACTCTTGCCCTTTGCCATAATGAATTCTCGTACGCGCAGCGGAAATTTGCGTGATAAACAAAATAGAACTCACTTACAAGTCGTAAGTGGGCCCATAACCTGTTGGAATTCTGTACAGGGTAGTTTGCAAAAGCGAGCGTAAACTTTCATTCTCAAAAGATATATCAGTTCGCAGCTTGAAACGCCACGAACATTGGCGCCCAGTCATTACTGATTGGGCAGTCTAAGTTGGGGGCTGCAAAAGTTCACTAGCTAGAGTCTGACGTGTCACTGTCGAGTTCATAACGACTGCAGTGACACGCCCGCGATGGGCCGATGAACTCTCCGGCCCACTATCAGAATATGGGCCGCGAGCTATTACACACTGTGTCTTGCCGATGGTCATCATATGATCCAACGGCCACGATTAGTTCAGCAGATCTACAGATCTAGACCTAAGGGTTTCATAGGGTTTCTTTAGGGTTCCTTCAGGGTTTGAGCATCCTGACTACTGTGCAAGGCCTAGACAGTCATGCTTTACATCAAACTGATCAGCAGACACTGCAGATTCCAATAGGAAGGGCCGCTCCGGGGTGCAGGGCCTGACCATAATCTCGAGTGTTGGGCGGGCCCATGTAAGAGGGCTCCTTGGAGGTGGAGACGGAGTGGCTCTCATCCTGCAGGTGCCTCCCAGCCCTACCCGCCCTCTCTCCTGAGCCTCTGCGGCCACTAAAGCTCCCAAGGCCAACTCCCTAGACTCCGCGTTCTGAGGAAGTTGGGGCTGCAGGGTGCATGCTAAAAGAGCGGGAACAGGCACCTAAACGTAGCCACTGAGCCGTCGTGAAAGGAGCTGCAGAGATCATCTGATGATCCTCGGCTCTAAATTCCCTCAACTCTGCTCGCCACGATCCTAGGCTCTAAATT